>JALDNG010003498.1:0-17640 GCA_024349245.1 Neodontobutis hainanensis | reverse complement strand
CTCTAACATCAGGCTCCAGCCTCTAACATCATGCTCCTGCCTCCAGCCTCTAACATCAGGCTCCAGCCTACAACCTCTAACATCACCTCCAGCCTCTAACATCACCTCCATCCTCCAACATCAGCCTCCAATCTCTAAAATCAGCCTTCCTCTTCCATGCTCCTTCCTCCAGCCTCCAGCCTCTAACATCAGACTCCTTCGTCCAGGCTCCATCCTTCATCCTCTAACCTCTAACAACAGGTTTCAGCATCCAGCCTCCATCCTCTTGCCTTCAGTCTTCAGCCTCCAGCCTCTAACATCAGGCTCCAGCCTCTAACATCAGGCTCCAGCATCAAATACCACCTTCTTCTTGCCTCACAGTGTCCATTCCATCAACAGTTTCCAACTCCAGCCTCCAGCTTCCAGCCTCTAACATCAGGCGCCAGCCTTTAACATCAGGCTCCAGCACCAAATACCACCTTCGTCCTGCCTCACTGTGTCCATTCCATCGACAGCTTTCACCACCAAGCATCACCTCAAGCCTCTTACATCAGGCTCCAGCCTCTAACATCAGGCTCCAGCCTCTAACATCAGGCTCCAGCACCAAATACCACCTTCCTCCTGGCTCACAGTGTCCAATCCATCAACATTTTCCACCTCCAGCCTCCAACTTCCAGCCTCCAGCCCTAAAAACTCTCCACTAGACTTTCTTCTTTATAAATATTGTATGTAGTTCAAAACATCCATTAAATGAATTTTAACTGTATTTTTCTTCTTTTAATATAACAGTCTGCCTCAGGTTCAGCCTCTAACATCATGCTCCTGCCTCCAGCCCCTAACATCAGGCTCCAGTCTACAGCCTCTAACATCAGACTCCTTCGTCCAGTCTCCATCCTTCATCCTCTATCCTCTAACAACAGGATTCAGCATCCAGCCTCCATCCTCTTGCCTTCAGTCTTCAGCCTCCAGTCTCTAACATCCAGCCTCCAGTCTTCAGCCTCCAGCCTCTAACATCACCTCCAGCCTCCAACATCAGGCTCCAGCCTCCAGCCTCTAACATCACCTCCAGCCTCTAACATCTCTAACATCAGGCTCCAGCATCAAATACCACCTTCTTCTTTCCTCACAGTGTCCATTCCATCAACAGCTTCCACCTCCAGCCTCCAGCTTCTAGCCTCTAACATCAGGCTCCATCCTCCAGCCTCTAGCTTCCAGTGTTCAGCCTCTAACATCAGGCTCCAGCCTCTAACATCAGGCTCCAGCACCAAATACCACCTTCGTCCTTCCTCACAGTGTCCATTCCATCGACAGCTTTCACCACCAAGCATCACCTCAAACCTCTTACATCAGGCTCCAGCCTCTAACATCAGGCTCCAGCACCAAATACCACCTTCCTCCTGCCTTACAGTGTCCAATCCATCAACAGCTTCCGCCTCCAGCCTCCAGCTTCCAGCCTCCAGCCCCAAAACTCTCCACTAGACTCTCTTCTTTATAAATATTGTATGTAGTTCAAAACATCCAGTAAATGAATTTTAACTGTATTTTTCTTTTTTTTAATAGAAATAATTGTTTAATCCATCTGCATCACCTCTAGCAGTCTGTCTCAGCTTCACCCTCTAACATCAGGCTCCAACCTCTAACATCAGCCTCCATCCTCCAGCCTCTAGCCTCTACCCTCTAGCTTCCAGTCTTCAACCTCTAACATCAGGCTCCAGCCTCTAACATCAGGCTCCAGCACCAAATACCACCTTCGTCCTGCCTCACAGTGTCCATTCCATCGACAGCTTTCACCACCAAGCATCACCTCCAGCCTCTAACATCAGGCTCAAGCCTCTTACATCAGGCTCCAGAACAAAATACCACCTTCCTCCTGCCTCACATTGTCCAATCCATCAACAGCTTCCACCTCCAGCCTCTAACATCACCTCCATCCTCTAACATCAGCCTCCAGCCTCTAACATCAGGCTCCAGCCTCCAGCCTCTAACATCAGGCTCCAGCCTCCAGCCTCTAACATCACCTCCATCCTCTAACATCAGGCTCCAGCCTCTAACATCAGGCTCCAGCACAAAATACCACCTTCCTCCTTCCTCACAGTGTCCAATCCATCAACAGCTTCCACCTCCAGCCTCCAGCTAGCTTCCAGCCCCAGCCCCAAAACTCTCCACTAGACTCTCTTCTTTATAAATATTGTATGTAGTTCAAAACATCCATTAAATGAATTTTAACTGTATTTTTCTTCTTTTAATAGAAATAATTGTTAAGTCCAGCTGCATCACCTCTAACAGTCTGCCTCAGCTTCAGCTTCTAGCCTCCAGCCTCCAGCCTCCAGTCTCCAGCCTCTTTCTTCAGGCTCCAAGAACCATCCTCCAGCCTCATTCTTCTAACATCCACCTCCAGCTTTCAGCCTTAAGCTTCCAGCTTTCAATCTCCAGCCTCAGCCTCCAACATCAGCCTCCAGCCTCTCTAACATCAGCCTTCCTCCTCCAGGCTCCATCCTCCAGCCTCCAGCCTCTAACATCAGGCTCCCTTCTCCAGGCTCCATCCTCTATCCTCTAACCTCTAACAACAGGTTTCAGCATCCAGCCTCCATCCTCTTGCCTTCAGTCTTCAGCCTCTAACATCACCTCCAGCCTCTAACATCAGGCTCCAGCATGCCTCACAGTGTCCATTCCATCAACAGTTTCCACCTCCAGCCTCCAGCTTCCAGCCTCTAACATCACTTCCAATCTCTAAAATCAGCCTTCCTCCTCCATGCTCCAGCCTCTAACATCAGACTCCTTCGTCCAGTCTCCATTCTTCATCCTCTATCCTCTAACAACAGGTTTCAGCATCCAGCCTCCATCCTCTTGCCTCCAGTCTTCAGCCTCCAGCCTCTAACATCACCTGCAGCCTCCAACATCAGGCTCCAGCCTCCAGCCTCTAACATCACCTCCAGCCTCTAACATCACCTCCAGCCTCTAACATGAGACTCCATCCTCCAGCCTTTAGCCTCTAGCTTCCAGTCTTCAGCCTCTAACATCACCTCCAGCCTCCAACATCAGGTTCCAGCCTCCAGCTTCTAAAATCACCTCCAGCCTCTAACATCAGGCGCCAGCATCAAATACCACCTTCTTCTTGCCTCACAGTGTCCATTCCATCAACAGCTTCCACCTCCAGCCTCCAGCTTCCAGCCTCTAACATCAGGCTCCATCCTCCAGCCTCTAGCCTCTAGCTTCCAGTCTTCAGCCTCTAACATCAGGCTCCAGCACCAAATACCACCTTCGTCCTGCCTCACAGTGCCCATTCCATCGACAGCTTTCACCACCAAGCATCACCTCAAGCCTCTTACATCAGGCTCCAGCCTCTAACATCAGGCTCCAGCCTCTAACATCAGGCTCCAGCCTCTAACATCAGGCTCCAGCACCAAATACCACCTTCCTCCTGCCTCACAGTGTCCAATCCATCAACATTTTCCACCTCCAGCCTCCAACTTCCAGCCTCCAGCCCCAAAAACTCTCCACTAGACTCTCTTCTTTATAAATATTGTATGTAGTTCAAAACATCCATTAAATGAATTTTAACTGTATTTTTCTTCTTTTAATAGAAATAATTGTTAAGTCCAGCTGCATCACCTCTAACAGTCTGCCTCAGCTTCAGCCTCAGCCTCCAGCCTCCAGCCTCCAGTCTCCAGCCTCTATCTTCAGGCTCCAAGAACCATCCTCCAGCCTCATTCTTCTAACATCCACCTCCAGCTTTCAGCCTTAAGCTTCCAGCCTCAATCTCCAGCCTCCAGCCTCTAACATCAGCCTCCAGCCTCTAACATCAGCCTTCCTCCTCCAGGCTCCATCCTCCAGCCTCCAGCCTCTAACATCAGGCTCCAGCCTCCAGCCTCTCTAGCCTCAGCTTCCAGTCTTCAGCCTCTAACATCAGGCTCCAGCACCAAATACCACCTTCGTCCTGCCTCACAGTGTCCATTCCATCGACAGCTTTCACCACCAAGCATCACCTCAAGCCTCTTACATCAGGCTCCAGCCTCTAACATCAGGCTCCATCACCAAATACCACCTTCCTCCTGCCTCACAGTGTCCAATCCATCAACATTTTCTACCTCCAGCCTCCAACTTCCAGCCTCCAGCCCTAAAACTCTCCACTAGACTCTCTTCTTTATAAATATTGTATGTAGTTCAAAACATCCATTAAATGAATTTTAACTGTATTGTTCTTCTTTTAATAGAAATAATTGTTAAGTCCAGCTGCATCACCTCTAACAGTCTGCCTCAGCTTCAGCCTCTAAAGCCTCTAACATCACCTCCAGCCTCTAACATCAGGCTCCATCCTCCAGCCTCTAGCCTCTCAGCTTCCAGTCTTCAGCCTCTACCACCTCCATCCTCCAGCCTCCAGCATCAGTCTCAATCCTCCAGCTTCAGCCTCCAGCCTCCAGCCTCTATCTTCAGGCTCCAGAACCATCCTCCAGCCTCATTCTTCTAACATCCACCTCCAGCTTTCAGCCTTAAGCTTCCAGCTTTCAATCTCAGCCTTCCAGCCTCCATAACATCAGCCTCCAATCTCTAACATCAGCCTTCCTCCTCCAGGCTCCATCCTCCAGCCTCCAGCCTCTAACATCAGGCTCCCTTCCAGGCTCCATCCTCATCCTCTAACCTCTAACAACAGGTTTCAGCATCCAGCCTCCATCCTCCAGTCGTCTTCAGCCTCCAGCCTCCAACATCACCTCCAGCCTCCAACATCAGGCTCCAATCTTCAAGCCTCTAACATCACCTCCATGCTCTAACATCAGGCTCCAGCCTCTAACATCATGCTCCTGCCTCCAGCCTCTAACATCAGGCTCCAGCCTACAGCCTCTAACATCACCTCCATCCTCTAACATCAGGCTCCAGCCTACAGCCTCTAACATCACCTCCATCCTCCAACATTCCTCCTCCATGCTCCATCCTCCAGCCTCCAGCCTCTAACATCAGACCTCCTTCGTCCAGTCTCCAGCCTCCATCCTCTTGCCTTCAGTCTTCAGCCTCCAGCCTCTAACATCACCTCCAGCCTCCAACATCAGGCTCCAGCCTCCTGCCTCTAACATCACCTCCAGCCTCTAACATCAGGCTCCAGCCTCTAACATCAGGCTCCAGCCTCTAACATCAGGCTCCAGCATCAAATACCACCTTCTTCTTGCCTCACAGTGTCCATTCCATCAACAGCTTCCACCTCCAGCCTCCAGCTTCCAGCCTCTAACATCAGGCTCCATCCTCCATCCTCTAGCCTCTAGCTTCCAGTCTTCAGCCTCTAACATCAGGCTCCAGCACCAAATACCACCTTCGTCCTGCCTCACAGTGTCCATTCCATCGACAGCTTTCACCACCAAGCATCACCTCAAGCCTCTTATATCAGGCTCCAGCTTCTAACATCAGGCTCCAGCACCAAATACTACCTTCGTCCTGCCTCACAGTGTCCATTCCATCGACAGCTTTCACCAACAAGCATTACCTCAAGCCTCTTACATCAGGCTCCAGCCTCTAACATCAGGCTCCAGCACCAAATACCACCTTCCTCCTGCCTCACAGTGTCCAATCCATCAACATTTTCCACCTCCAGCCTCCAACTTCCAGCCTCCAGCCCCAATAACTCTCCACTAGACTCTCTTCTTTATAAATATTGTATGTAGTTCAGAACATCCATTAAATGAATTTTAACTGTATTTTTCTTCTTTTAATAGAAATAATTGTTAAGTCCAGCTGCATCACCTCTAACAGTCTGCCTCAGCTTCAGCCTCTAACATCACCTCCATCCTCTAACATCATGCTCCTGCTTCCAGCCTCTAACATCAGGCTCCAGCCTACAGCCTCTAACATCACCTCCATCCTCTAACATCAGGCTCCAGCCTCTAACATCACCTCAATCCTCCAACATCAGCCTCCAATCTCTAAAATCAGCCTTCCTCCTCCATGCTCCAGCCTCCAGCCTCTAATCAGGCTCCATCCTTCATCCTCTATCCTCTAACATCAGGTTTCCAGCATCCAGCCTCCATCCTCTTGCCTTCACAGTCTTCAACAGCACCTCCAGCCTCTAACATCCAGCCTCCAGTCTTCAGCCTCCAGCCTCTAACATCACCTCCAGCCTCTAACATCAGGCTCCAGCATCAAATACCACCTTCTTCTTTCCTCACAGTGTCCATTCCATCAACAGCTTCCACCTCCAGCCTCCAGCTTCCAGCCTCTAACATCAGGCTCCATCCTCCAGCCTCTAGCCTCTAGCTTCCAGTCTTCAGCCTCTGACATCAGGCTCCAGCCTCTAACATCAGGCTCCAGCACCAAATACCACCTTCGTCCTGCCTCACAGTGTCCATTTCATCGACAGCTTTCACCACCAAGCATCACCTCAAGCCTCTTACATCAGGCTCCAGCCTCTAACATCAGGCTCCAGCACCAAATACCACCTTCCTCCTGCCTCACAGTGTCCATTCCATCAACAGCTTCCACCTCCAGCCTCCAGCCCTAAAAACTCTCCACTAGAGACTCTCTTCTTTATAAATATTGTATGTAGTTTAAAACATCCATTAAATGAATTTTAACTGTATTTTTCTTTTTTTAATAGAAATAATTGTTAAATCCATCTGCATCACCTCTAACAGTCTGCCTCAGCTTCAGCCTTTAACATCAGGCTCCAGCCTCTAACATCAGCCTCCAGCTTCCAGCCCCCAGCCCCAAAAACTCTCCACTAGACTCTCTTCTTTATAAATATTGTATGTAGTTCAAAGCATCCATTAAATGAATTTTAACTGTATTTTTCTTCTTTTAATAGAAATAATTGTTAAGTCCAGCTGCATCACCTCTAACAGTCTGCCTCAGCTTCAGCCTCTAACATCACCTCCATCCTCTAACATCAGGCTCCAGCCTCTAACATCATGCTCCTGCCTCCAGCCTCTAACATCAGGCTCCAGCCTACAGCCTCTAACATCACCTCCATCCTCTAACATCAGGCTCCAGCCTCCAGCCTCTAACATCACCTCCATCCTCCAACATCAGCCTCCAATCTCTAAAATCAGCCTTCCTCCTCCATGCTCCATCCTCCAGCCTCCAGCCTCTAACATCAGACTCCTTCGTCCAGCCTCCATCCTTCATCCTCTATCCTCTAACAACAGGTTTCAGCATCCAGCCTCCATCCTCTTGCCTTCAGTCTTCAGCCTCCAGTCTCTAACATCCAGCCTCCAGTCTTCAGCCTCCAGCCTCTAACATCACCTCCAGCCTCCAACATCAGGCTCCAGCCTCCAGCCTCTAACATCAGGCTCCAGCCTCTAACATCAGGCTCCAGCATCAAATACCACCTTCTTCTTGCCTCACAGTGTCCATTCCATCAACAGCTTCCACCTCCAGCCTCCAGCTTCCAGCCTCTAACATCAGGCCCATCTTCAGCCTCAGCCTCTAACATCAGGCTCCAGCCTCTAACATCAGGCTCCAGCACCAAATACCACCTTCGTCCTGCCTCACAGTGTCCATTCCATCGACAGCTTTCACATCACCTCAAGCCTCTTACATCTCCAGCCTCTAACATCAGGCTCCAGCACCAAATACCACCTTCCTCCTGCCTACAGTGTCCAATCCATCAACAGCTTCCACCTCCAGCCTCCAGCTTCCAGCCTCCAGCCCCAAAACTCTCCACTAGACTCTCTTCTTTATAAATAATGTATGTAGTTCAAAACATCCATTACATAAATTTTAACTGTATTTTTCTTCTTTTAATAGAAATAATTGTTAAATCCAGCTGCATCACCTCTAACAGTCTGCCTCAGCTTCAGCCTCTAACATCAGGCTCCAGCCTTTAACATCAGGCTCCAGCACCAGCCTCTTACATCATCCTCCAGCCTCTAACATCAGGCTCCAGCACCAAATACCACCTTAGTCATGCCTCACAGTGTCCATTCCATCGACAGGTTTCACCACCAAGCATCACCTCAAGCCTCTTACATCAGGCTCCATCCTCTAACATCAGGCTCCAGCCTTTAACATCATGCTCCTTCCTCCAGCCTCTAACATCAGGCTCCAGCCTAAAGCCTCTAACATCATCTCCATCCTCTAACATCAGGCTCCAGCCTCCAGCCTCTAACATCACCTCCATCCTCCAACATCAGCCTCCAATCTCTAAAATCATTCTTCCTCCTCCATGCTCCATCCTCCAGCCTCCAGTCTCTAACATCCAGCCTCCAGTCTTCAGCCTCCAGCCTCCAACATCAGGCTCCAGCCTCCAGCCTCTAACATCAGGCTCCAGCATCAAATACCACCTTCTTCTTGCCTCACAGTGTCCATTCCAGCAACAGCTTCCACCTCCAGCCTCCAGCTTCCAGCCTCTAACATCAGGCTCCAGCCTCTAACATCAGGCTCCAGCACCAAATACCACCTTCGTCCTGCCTCACAGTGTCCATTCCATCGACAGCTTTCACCACCAAGCATCACCTCAAGCCTCTTACATCAGGCTCCAGCACCAAATACCACCTTCCTCCTGCCTTACAGTGTCCAATCCATCAACAGCTTCCACCTCCAGCCTCCAGCTTCCAGCCTCCAGCCCCAAAACTCTCCACTAGACTCTCTTCTTTATAAATATTGTATGTAGTTCAAAACATCCATTAAATAAATTTTAACTGTATTTTTCTTCTTTTAATAGAAATAATTGTTAAATCCAGCTGCATCACCTCTAACAGTCTGCCTCAGCTTCAGCCTCTAACATCAGGCTCCAGCCTCTAACATCACCTCCATCCTCTAACATCACCTGCAGCCTCCAACATCAGGCTCCAGCCTCCAGCCTCTAACATCACATCTCTATCTTCAGGCTCCAAGAACCATCCTCCAGCCTCATTCTTCTAACATCCACCTCCAGCTTTCAGCCTTAAGCTTCCAGCTTTCAATCTCCAGCCTCCAGCCTCCAACATCAGCCTCCAATCTCTAACATCAGCCTTCCTCCTCAACGCTCCATCCTCCAGCCTCCAGCCTCTAACATCAGGCTCCAGCCTCCAGTCTCTATACTCTAGCTTCCAGTCGTCAGCCTCTAACATCACCTCCATCCTCTAACATCATGCTCCTGCCTCCAGCCTCTAACTTCAGCCTCCAGCCTCTAACATCACCTCCAGCCTCCAACATCAGGCTCCATCCTCCAGCCTCTAGCCTCTAGCTTCCAGTCTTCAGCCTCTAACATCAGGCTCCAGCCTCTAACATCAGGCTTCAGACCAAATACCACCTTCCTCCTGCCTTACAGTGTCCAATCCATCAACAGCTTCCACCTCCAGCCTCCAGCTTCCAGCCTCCAGCCCCAAAACTCTCCACTAGACTCTCTTCTTTATAAATATTGTATGTAGTTCAAAACATCCATTAAATAAATTTTAACTGTATTTTTCTTCTTTTAATAGAAATAATTGTTAAATCCAGCTGCATCACCTCTAACAGTCTGCCTCAGCTTCAGCCTCTAACATCACCTCCATCCTCCATCCTCCAGCCTCATTCTTCTAACATCCACCTCCAGCTTTCAGCCTTAAGCTTCCAGCCTCAATCATCAGCCTCCAGCCTCAACATCAGCCTCCATCCCTAACACCAGCCTTCCTCCTCCAGGCTCCATCCTCCAGCCTCCAGCCTCTAACATCAGGCTCCAGCCTCCAGTCCTCTAACTCTAGCTTCCAGTCTCCAGCCTCTAACATCAGGCTCCAGCACCAAATACCACCTTCGCCCTGCCTCACAGTGTCCATTCCATCGACAGCTTACCACCAAGCATCACCTCAAGCCTCTAACATCAGGCTCCAGCCTCTAACATCAGGCTCCAGCACCAAATACCACCTTCCTCCTGCCTCACAGTGTCCAATCCATCAACATTTTCCACCTCCAGCCTCCAACTTCCAGCCTCCAGCCCCAAAAACTCTCCACTAGACTCTCTTCTTTATAAATATTGTATGTAGTTCAAAACATCCATTAAATGAATTTTAACTGTATTTTTCTTCTTTTAATAGAAATAATTGTTAAGTCCAGCTGCATCACCTCTAACAGTCTGCCTCAGCTTCAGCCTCTAACATCACCTCCATCCTCAACATCAGGAGGCTCCTCCAGCCTCATTCTTGCCTAACATCCACCATCAACAGCTTTCAGCCTCCAGCCTCCAGCTTTCAATCCTCCAGCCTCCAGCCTCCAACATCAGCCTCCAGCCTCTAACATCAGCCTTCCTCCTCAGCCTCTAACATCCAGCCTCCAGCCTCTAACATCAGGCTCCTCCCAGGCTCCATCCTCTATCCTCTAACCTCTAACAACAGGTTTCAGCATCCAGCCTCCAGCCTCTACCAGCCTGCAGTCATCAGCCTCCAGCCTCTAACATCAGGCTCCAGCACCAAATACCACCTTCCTCCTGCCTCACAGTGTCCAATCCATCAACAGCTTCCAAAACTCTCCACTAGACTCTCTTCTTTATAAATATTGTATGTAGTTCAAAACATCCATTAAATGAATTTTAACTGTATTTTTCTTCTTTTAATAGAAATAATTGTTAAGTCCAGCTGCATCACCTCTAACAGTCTGCCTCAGCTTCAGCCTCCAGCCTCTAACATCAGGCTCCAGCCTCTAACATCAGGCTCCAGCATCAAATACCACCTTCCTCCTGCCTCACAGTGTCCAATCCATCAACAGCTTCCACCTCCAGCCTCCAGCTTCCAGCCTCCAGCCTCTAACATCAGGCTCCATCCTCTAACATCAGGCTCCAGCACCAAATACCACCTTCGTCCTGCCTCACAGTGTCCATTCCATCGACAGCTTTCACCACCAAGCATCACCTCAAGCCTCTAACATCAGGCTCCAGCCTCTAACATCAGGCTCCAGCCTCTAACATCAGGCTCCAGCACCAAATACCACCTTCCTCCTGCCTCACAGTGTCCAATCCATCAACATTTTCCACCTCCAGCCTCCAGCTTCCAGCCTCCAGCCCCAAAAACTCTCCACTAGACTCTCTTCTTTATAAATATTGTATGTAGTTCAAAACATCCATTAAATGAATTTTAACTGTATTTTTCTTCTTTTAATAGAAATAATTGTTAAGTCCAGCTGCATCACCTCTAACAGTCTGCCTCAGCTTCAGCCTCTAACATCACCTCCATCCTCTAACATCATGCTCCTGCCTCCAGCCTCTAACATCAGGCTCCAGTCTTCAGCCTCCAGCCTCTAACATCACCTCCAGCCTCCTAACATCAGGCTCCATCCTCCAGCTTCTAGCCTCCAGCCTCCAGCCTCCAGTCTCCAGCCTCTATCTTCAGGCTCCAAGAACCATCCTCCAGCCTCATTCTTCTAACATCCACCTCCAGCTTTCAGCCTAGCCTTCATCAGCCAATCTCCAGCCTCCAGCCTCCAACATCAGCCTCCAATCTCTAACATCAGGCTCCTTCTCCAGGCTCCATCCTCTATCCTCTAGCCTCTAACAACAGGTTTCAGCATCCAGCCTCCATCCTCTAGCCTCAGTCTTCAGCCTCCAGCCTCCAACATCACCTCCAGCCTCCAACATCAGGCTCCAGCCTCCAGCCTCTAACATCAGGCCTCCAGCCTCTAACATCAGGCTCCAGCCTCTAACATCAGGCTCCAGCATCAAATACCACCTTCTTCTTGCCTCACAGTGTCCATTCCATCAACAGCTTCCACCTCCAGCCTCCAGCTTCCAGCCTCTAACATCAGGCTCCATCCTCCAGCCTCTAGCCTCAGCTTCCAGTCTTCAGCCTCTAACATCAGGCTCCAGCCTCTAACATCAGGCTCCAGCACCAAATACCACCTTCCTCCTGCCTCACAGTGTCCAATCCATCAACATTTTCCACCTCCAGCCTCCAACTTCCAGCCTCCAGCCCTAAAACTCTCCACTAGACTCTTCTTTATAAATATTGTATGTAGTTCAAAACATCCATTAAATGAATTTTAACTGTATTTTTCTTCTTTTAATAGAAATAATTGTTAAGTCCAGCTGCATCACCTCTAACAGTCTGCCTCAGCTTCAGCCTTTAACATCACCTCCATCCTCTAACATCAGCCTCCAGCCTCTAACATCAGGCTCCAGTCTACAGCCTCTAACATCACCTCCATCCTCTAACATCAGGCTCCAGCCTCCAGCCTCTAACATCACCTCCATCCTCTAACATCAGGCTCAAGCCTCTTACATCAGGCTCCAGCACAAAATACCACCTTCCTCCTTCCTCACAGTGTCCAATCCATCAACAGCTTCCAGCCTCTAGCTTCCAGCCCCCAGCCCCAAAAACTCTCCACTAGACTCTCTTCTTTATAAATATTGTATGTAGTTCAAAACATCCATTAAATGAATTTTAACTGTATTTTTCTTCTTTTAATAGAAATAATTGTTAAGTCCAGCTGCATCACGCTCCAGCCTCCAGCCTCTCTAACATCAGACTCCTTCATCAGTCCAGCCTCCATCCTTCATCGTCTATCCTCTAACAACAGGTTTCAGCATCCAGCCTCCATCCTCTTGCCTCCAGTCTTCAGCCTCCAGCCTCTAACATCACCTGCAGCCTCCAACATCAGGCTCCAGCCTCCAGCCTCTAACATCACCTCCAGCCTCTAACATCACCTCCAGCCTCTAACATCAGGTTCCAGCCTCCAGCTTCTAAAATCACCTCCAGCCTCTAACATCAGGCGCCAGCATCAAATACCACCTTCTTCTTGCCTCACAGTGTCCATTCCATCAACAGCTTCCACCTCCAGCCTCCAGCTTCCAGCCTCTAACATCAGGCTCCATCCTCCAGCCTTTAGCCTCTAGCTTCCAGTCTTCAGCCTCTAACATCACCTCCAGCCTCCAACATCAGGTTCCAGCCTCCAGCTTCTAAAATCACCTCCAGCCTCTAACATCAGGCGCCAGCATCAAATACCACCTTCTTCTTGCCTCACAGTGTCCATTCCATCAACAGCTTCCACTTCCAGCCTCCAGCTTCCAGCCTCTAACATCAGGCTCCAGCACCAAATACCACCTTCGTCCTGCCTCACAGTGTCCATTCCATCGACAGCTTTCACCACCAAGCATCACCTCAAGCCTCTTACATCAGGCTCCAGCCTCTAACATCAGGCTCCATCCTCTAACATCATGCTCCTGCCTCCATCCTCTAACATCAGGCTCAAGCCTCTTACATCAGGCTCCAGCACAAAATACCACCTTCCTCCTTCCTCACAGTGTCCAATCCATCAACAGCTACCACCTCCAGCCTCCAGCTTCCAGCCTCTAGCTTCCAGCCCCCAGCCCCAAAAACTCTCCACTAGACTCTCTTCTTTATAAATATTGTATGTAGTTCAAAACATCCATTAAATGAATTTTAACTGTATTTTTCTTCTTTTAATAGAAATAATTGTTAAGTCCAGCTGCATCACCTCTAACAGTCTGCCTCAGCTTCAGCCTCTAACATCACCTCCATCCTCTAACATCAGGCTCGCCTCTAACCAGTTCCAGCCTCTAACATCAGCCTCATCCTCCAGCTCTCTAGCCTCCAGCCTCCAGCCTCTAACATCAGGCTCCAGCCTCTAACATCACCTCCATCCTCTAACATCAGCCTCCAGCCTCCATTCCAACATCAGGCTCCAGCCTCCAGCCTCTAACATCACCTCAAGCCTCTAACATCAGGCTCCAGCCTCCAGCCTCTAACATCAGGCTCCAGCACCAAATACCACCTTCAGGCTCCTGCCTCACAGTGTCCATCCATCAACAGCTTCACCACCAAGCATCACTCCTGCCTCACATCAGGCTCCAGCCTCAACATCAGGCCTCCAGCCTCCAACTTCCAGCCTCCAGCCCAAAAAAAGTCTCCACTAGACTCTCTTCTTTATAAATATTGTATGTAGTTCAAAACATCCATTAAATGAATTTTAACTGTATTTTTCTTCTTTTAATAGAAATAATTGTTAAGTCCAGCTGCATCACCTCTAACAGTCTGCCTCAGCTTCAGCCTCTAACATCACCTCCAGCCTCTAACATCAGGCTCCAGCCTCCAGCCTCCAACATCCTCCAGCTCCTCTAACATCAGGCTCCAGCCTCCAGCCCAACATCAGCCTCCAATCTCTAAAATCAGCCTTCCTCCTCCAGGCTCCATCCTCCAGCCTCTAACCTCTAACAACAGGTTTCCAGTCTCCATCCAGCCTCCATCCTCTAACAACAGGTTCAGCATCCAGCCTCCATCCTCTTGCCTCCAGTCTTCAGCCTCCAGCCTCTAACATCACCTCCAGCCTCCAACATCAGGCTCCAGCCTCCAGCCTCCAGCCTCCAGCCTCTAACATCAGGCTCCAGCCTCTAACATCAGGCTCCAGCTCATCATCCAGCCTCCAGCCTAACATCCAGCCTCCAGTCTTCAGCCTCCAGCCTCTAACATCAGGCTCCAGCACCAAATACCACCTCTCAGCCTGCCTCACAGTGTCCAATCCATCGACAGCTTTCACCAACATCAGCATCCATCCTCCAGCCTCTCTCTACATCCAGACTCAGCCTCTAACATCAGGCTCCAGCCTCTAACATCAGGCTCCAGCACCAAATACCACCTTCCTCCTGCCTCACAGTGTCCAATCCATCAACATTTTCCACCTCCAGCCTCCAACTTCCAGCCTCCAGCCCCAAAACTCTCCACTAGACTCTCTTCTTTATAAATATTGTATGTAGTTCAAAACATCCATTAAATGAATTTTAACTGTATTTTTCTTTTTTTAATAGAAATAATTGTTAAGTCCAGCTGCATCACCTCTAACAGTCTGCCTCAGCTTCAGCCTCTAACATCACCTCCATCCTCTAACATCAGGCTCCAGCCTCCAGCCTCTAACATCACCTCCATCCTCTAACATCAGCCTCCAGCCTCTATGCTCCAGCCTCCAGCCTCTAACATCAGACTCCGTCCAGTCTCCATCCTTCATCCTCTATCCTCTAACAACAGGTTTCAGCATCCATCTTCTTGCCTCCAGTCTTCAGCCTCCAGCCTCTAACATCAGCCTCCAGCCTCCAACATCAGGCTCCAGCCTTCCAGCCCTGCCTAACATGTCCATCTCATCAGCTTTCACTCCAAGCATCACCTCAAGCCTCTTACATCAGGCTCTCTAACATCCAGGCTCCAGCCTCAGCCTCAGCTCCAGCCTCTAACATCAGGCTCCAGCCTCCAACATCCACCTTCCTCCTCCTCTAACATCAGCCATTCCATCCTCCAGCTCCATCCTCCAGCCTCCAGCCTCTAACATCAGGCTCCATACTCCAGCCTCTAGCCTCTAGCTTCCAGTCTTCAGCCTCTAACATCAGGCTCCAGCCTCTAACATCAGGCTCCAGCACCAAATACCACCTTCCTCCTGCCTCACAGTGTCCAACTCTCCACTAGACTCTCTTCTTTATAAATATTGTATGTAGTTCAAAACATCCATTAAATGAATTTTAACTGTATTTTTCTTCTTTTAATAGAAATAATTGTTAAGTCCAGCTGCATCACCTCTAACAGTCTGCCTCAGCTTCAGCCTTCCATCCTCCAGCCTCCAGCCTCTAACATCAGACTCCTTTGTCCAGTCTCCATCCTTCATCCTCTATCCTCAACAACAGGTTTCAGCATCCAGCCTCCATCCTCTTGCCTTCAGTCTTCAGCCTCCAGCCTCCAGCCTTCAGCCTCCAGCCTCTAACATCAGGCTCCAGCCTCCAGCCTCTAACATCAGGCTCCAGCCTCCAGCCTCCAACATCACCTCCAGCCTCTAACATCAGGCTCCAGCCTCTAACATCAGGCTCCAGCACCAAATACCACCTTCGTCCTGCCTCACAGTGTCCATTCCATCGACAGCTTTCACCACCAAGCATCACCTCAAGCCTCTTACATCAGGCTCCAGCCTCTAACATCAGGCTCCAGCACCAAATACCACCTTCCTCCTGCCTCACAGTGTCCAATCCATCAACAGCTTTTCCACCTCCAGCCTCCAGCTTCCAGCCTCCAGCCCCAAAACTCTCCACTAGACTCTCTTCTTTATAAATATTGTATGTAGTTCAAAACATCCATTAAATGAATTTTAACTGTATTTTTCTTCTTTTAATAGAAATAATTGTTAAGTCCAGCTGCATCACCTCTAATAGTCTGCCTCAGCTTCAGCCTCTAACATCACCTCCATCCTCTAACATCAGGCTCCAGCCTCTAACATCACCTCCATCCTCTAACATCAGGCTCCAGCCTCCAGCCTCAGCCTCCAGTCTCTCAACTAACATCAGCCTCCAGTCTTCATCAGCCTCCAGCCTCTAACATCACCTCCAGCCTCCAACATCAGGCTCCAGCCTCCATCCTCTAACATCACCTCCAGCCTCTAACATCAGGCTCCAGCCTCTAACATCAGGCTCCAGCATCAAATACCACCTTCTTCTTTCCTCACAGTGTCCATTCCATCAACAGCCTCCAGCCTCTAACATCAGGCTCCAGCCTACAACCTCTAACATCACCTCCAGCCTCTAACATCACCTCCATCCTCCAACATCAGCCTCCAATCTCTAAAATCAGCCTTCCTCTTCCATGCTCCTTCCTCCAGCCTCCAGCCTCTAACATCAGACTCCTTCGTCCAGGCTCCATCCTTCATCCTCTATCCTCTAACAACAGGTTTCAGCATCCAGCCTCCATCCTCTTGCCTTCAGTCTTCAGCCTCCAGCCTCTAACATCACCTCCAGCCTCTAACATCAGGCTCCAGCCTCTAACATCAGGCTCCAGCATCAAATACCACCTTCTTCTTGCCTCACAGTGTCCATTCCATCAACAGCTTTCACCACCTCCAGCATCACCTTCCAGCCTCTAACATCAGGCTCCAGCCTCTAACATCAGGCTCCAGCACCAAATACCACCTTCCTCCTGCCTCACAGTGTCCAATCCATCAACATTTTCCACCTCCAGCCTCCAACTTCCAGCCTCCAGCCCCAAAACTCTCCACTAGACTCTCTTCTTTATAAATATTGTATGTAGTTCAAAACACATCACCTCCAGCCTCTAACATCAGGCTCCAGCCTCTAACATCAGGCTCCAGTACCAGCCTCTGCCTCACAGTGTCCATTCCACCTCCAGCCTCCAGCTTCCAGCCTCTAACATCAGGCCTCCAGCCTCTAACATCAGGCTCCAGCCTCTAAATACCACCTCCAGCCCTGCCTCACAGTGTCCATTCCATCAACAGCTTCCACCTCCAGCCTCCAACCTCCAGCCTCCAGCCTCTAACATCAGGCTCCAGCCTCCAGCCTCTAACATCAGTATCCTTCCATCCTCTAACATCAGGCTCCAGCACCAAATACCACCTTTTTCCTTGCCTCACAGTGTCCATTCCATCGACAGCTTTCACCACCAAGCATCACCTCCAGCCTCTACATCAGGCTCAGCCTCTAACATCAGGCTCCAGCCTCTAACATCAGGCTCCAGCACCAAATACCACCTTCCTCCTGCCTCACAGTGTCCAATCCATCAACATTTTCCACCTCCAGCCTCCAACTTCCAGCCTCCAGCCCCAAAACTCTCCACTAGACTCTCTTCTTTATAAATATTGTATGTAGTTCAAAACATCCATTAAATGAATTTTAACTGTATTTTTCTTCTTTTAATAGAAATAATTGTTAAATCCAGCTGCATCACCTCTAACAGTCTGCCTCAGCTTCAGCCTCTAACATCACCTCCATCCTCTAACATCAGCCTCCAGTCT
>JALDNG010003497.1:0-26751 GCA_024349245.1 Neodontobutis hainanensis | reverse complement strand
ATGAACAGCTGGAGGTGCAACACCAAGCACCTCTTCTAGACATGTTTAGGAAGCACAATCTCCAGTGTGAAAGTCTGTCTTCAAATCCACAAAACCCTCTCTGTCTCTGTTTCAATGTTTATGTTTCAATAACAGTCTGAGATGCCATCAAACAGGACGGGAACAATATGAGGAGTTCATAAGAACCAAAGCCCAAAAGATTGAATTATTTTATTTAATAATTTGTGTCAATAATTTGTCATTTTAATTTTTTCCATTCTATTGTTGTTCCGTGGCACTAAAGGAGTAGATAAGTTTATTTATTTATTTTTTTATAAAGAACTCACCCTAATCTTTTTTTGTTCCATGTTCATGTTAGCAGTGGTTATCAAGAGTTAATTAAATCTAAGTGTTAAAATCTTGCAAGTGTTGTTTCTGCTGAGGCTTCACATCTTTGAAGAGGCAGCCACGGCTCCAGGACGGCTGTACACATGCACCGTGTTGGTCTGAAGAAGAGAGAGAAAAGCTTTAAGTCTGTGTGAGAAATATACTCTATAGAGACAGAGATATATACATACAGTGGTTACAGGCTGAATTTGTTAAAAAAAAAAAGTTCATTTTTCAGAGAATATGAACAATAACACAAAACTTTCCTTTCACTCATAGTTAGTGGTTGGGTGAAGCCATTTATTGTCAAACAACTGTTCACTCTTTTTAAAATCATGACAAATGAAACTACCCTGTTTAAAAGTTTACATATTCCTGGAGATTTTGACCTGATAACATGCACGAGTTGACACAAACAGGTTTGAATGTCTACTAAAAGTAACCATCCTCACCTTTGATCTGTTTGTGTGTAATCAGTGTGTGTGAATAAAAGGTCAGTGAGTTTCTGGGCTCCTGACAGACCCTTGTATCTTTCATCCAGTGCTGCACTAACACAGGCGGTTAAGGCCCGACCACAGGAACAAAACCTGCCGCTCCAAAAACTATTTTTTACAAAAACTGGGGTCCATTTCTGCCTATAAATAAAATTATAACTGAATGATTTTTATGTTGTAATGCAAGTCTGATAACATTGTTTTTGGAATTTTATTTTCTGTAAACATTTTTGAGTTATTCAATAAACTCCATCATTTTTTTGGGGAGGATTTTATGACCCTTTCTGCAGGATGTGTGAATGAGTGTGAGTGTGAGAGAAAGAAATCTGATGGGGTAATGTTACTATTATTGTTAAACTGAGCGGCACAGGAAACGTGTTCTTTTTATGATCTGCTGCAAACCTGTGACATTCTGAAGTTACCGTGTGAAAGAATGTGTCAAAAGGAAAATTTTAAACAGGATCAATATAAAACTCCTTTGACTTTAAGACGTTCAGGTTCCTTGACTGTGACTTTTTTCACATTTCATTTTATGTTTGACCTAAAATATACTTTTAAATGACATATTTTCATCATTAAAATGTTACTACATTAGCAAATGCACAATGCAAATACATAAAAAATGGAGCCTATCAATTCCCAAAAGTCATAAAATGTATATTACAAATAAAGACAAAATCATAGTAATGTATTTTTTCTATATGGTTATGTTATTACTGCTAAATAAAAATACAGAACGTTCTTGTGTGTGAGTGTACAAAAAAACCCCAGCTTCCTGCTCAAGCAAGTTCCCAGCAAAAGCCACATCCTAAAGTTTGAACTGATGCACACAAACTACATTTACCCACTGCAGCTCATCATTTCTGTCTCTGTAGTGTCTGATGATGAAATATGCTACAAACATTAACTTAGATTGATGCTCAGGTGAAGTGAAGGGGTACCATGCGTTTCTGGATGAAAAGTTGAGCTCCCTTCAGTGCTGAAGCCATGTTCTGGCAAAGTCTCTGGCGCTCATCTTCATTGAGCACCTGAGTGTAGAAAGTGCGGACCTGCAACACAAAAACACGTTTTGATGACATTTAGCAATTTTATTTGAGCAGTTTAACCAAAGAAACCTTAAATTAGAGTCTTATTGTTATGTTGCAGAGTCATCATCTCTCGCCCTTCAGACCGGTACAATTCACCATTTATTATCAGATTGACGATTATTCAGGTCCTCCATTTACCACAGAACTAGCAGCTTTACCGGAATAGATCGAGTTAATTAAAGCTATGTTTGTGAAGGTTCTCAGTCATCCAGGTCATCTTGAAGAAAAGGTTAAAGCAAAAACATCTGGACTCAGTTTTCAAGGTGAAGAAGTCACTTCACTGAACTGCATAAACTACATTACTCTGTTTGTGGGGATCTTGTCTTTAGGATGGACCAGTTTTTGAAGCAGCATGTTCCCTGGTTTAAAGTGGACTGGAATGTTGTGTTTGTAGATAGAAGTTTTTCAGATAAAGCAGACACATAAGAGATAACTACACCCTTCCCTTTTGTCCCTGGTTCCTGTCTGTTTGGTGTGTGTGTGTGTCCTGTATACTGGTTTTGTTGAAAGTCCATTTGGGGTTTCCACAGTCTCTCAGGGCTTTATGGATGTGTTGTTCTTCTTTCCGTTTACCTTCTGAGGTTGTGGGCACCTCTCGTGCTCTGTGCTGAAGAGTCCTGATGACTCCCAGCTTGTGCTGCAGAGGGTGGTAGGAATCAAACAGCAAATATTTGTCTGTGTGTTGGCTTCCTATAAACTTCTACTTGGAGAGTCCTGTCCTCACAAATAACCACCTAATTTATTGTAAACAATTCATTTTAAAAAGGTCAGTTTAGATGCTTTGCAACTGCTAGTGTCTTCAAAAGATGAAGACATTTTTTAAAGATTTTTGATAACATTAGATTTGTCCGAGCATCTGATAAAACTAAAATGTGCATAAATGTGACTTTACCTGTGTTACATTATCATCATCGGCGCTGTTGTAACGGGCCACATCTGCAGACACCTTGAACTTGGATTCAACAAACTGAGGCTGGGTCTCTGGGCAGTGGCGCAAAAAGGGGGTATGCAGCATATGTGGCAAATAGGCGTTAGGGTTTGCTAACATTGGGAATATAGCAGCCAAATGGGGTTTAAATTAAGGCTACCTTTAGGATGACCTCAAGCCTCTAAACTAGAAGACCTAAATTTACCACAAAACCTGATATAAAAATGAAAATAAGCATATTCTATAAATTAAATTAAATGTATTTAACACATAAAAAGACAAATATGAGATGAGCTTAGACATGAATAAAAAAGTGGGTATGTAAGCTATGTATTGAAATAAATGTGTATTAGCTTTAAAAAATGTAAAGTTCTCTCTATTAATCTGGTTTATATTATGGCCAAACTGTAGAAAATTTAGAAAGATGCAGATATTTGTTGGTGCATGGTGAAAAACTCCTACAGTCTCAGATAAATGGTGACATATGTTCATTTTAATGTAGATATTCAGTATTTGTAGGATTATTTTTCAGGACAACTACTGATATTTTGCAGATTTTGGGGGGTTTCTTTTCTCTTTACCTGCAGCATCTTGCCGGGCTGGGCTCAATGCCCTAAAATGGCATGTTACTGGGGTCAAAGGCGATCTGCTCCATTTCAGCAAAGTTGACTGGGTTCCTGTTCAGCACCAGTTTACCCACAGGGATCAAAGGATACTTTTTATGTGACCAAACCTAAGACATAAAAATATGTTGTTAAACTTATATGGACATGCACCCTTGTCACCAATGTAAACCAGAGAAAATGTCATCATAATATAACAATGATATAATGTATATACATTGTAAGTTTAGTAAGAGTAAATCAATTTGATAATTTGTAAATCTAAACAAGCATTTTTTTATAATATGAAGCAAGCATTTTTAAAGGCTTATGACAAATCTCAGCCAATCACAGCTCAGAAAAGAAATACAGACAGGTGCCTAAAACAAGATTCAGTAGTAGGATGTAGATTAATAATAAGATGGCTTTAACGAGGGATGGACAATATAATGACACTAATAATATTATTGGCCAATATGTGTGTGTTTTTTTTTTTTTTAATTAATCGACCCGATAAGGAAAATTTGCCAATATGTAAAGCTGATATTATATTACAGTTAACTAGTGTGTTTGCGCCTGCAGTACCGTAAACACCTGAAAACAGAGGCACTCCATTTCAGACATGCACACCAACGGAGTAACCTTGTGCAGCAGCAGGATTCTCGTAAGATTTGGAGTTTCCAAACTCGGGAAATCCATCTTGTATCGCGACGAGCCAACCGCTTGAGTCAAACCACGTGATCACAAAGGTTTTTTAATTTGACAAATGCAACAAGTGTCCTCTTGTCTTCTTTGTTATCAACATGGCTACGCTGAAAGACGTTAGCATTGTTTTTTAGCTAATTAATACTAAAAAATGCATCCCTAATGGATTTTCTGGAAGAAAAAGATGTTTGTGTTCTTCATCCTACTGGCTTTGGCACATCCTAAATCTCTTTTCAGCGGCTGACGTCTTTGTTTCATTTCACAATCAACGGTCTTTTTATTCGCAGATACACTTTGCAAAAACTGTTATTGTTGCAGCGGTTTGTTTCTTCTAATCAGCTGCACTCTGTTTATGTCATATGAATCTTTGCTATGATTGGCTAAAATAAATTTTGTGGAAGGCAGATACTAGTCGGTGTTTCATCCAATCACATACCATTTTTTGTCGACAGAGGATGGCTCCCTTAAGTATACGCCTTTTACAGATGGTTCTGTGAAACAGACTGTGTTCTGTGAGCAGTCCTATCCGACAGAGTCATGTTACTACTTGAATTGAAATATGTTATACAGAAGGATCCCGTGTCAAGTCACTTAATAAAACCGATTTAATAATTTGGTTGACAATAACGGGCTAGAGTTAGCATGCTGATCCCCAACATAGCAAGCACTGCTAAAGGGACCCTCACAATAAGCACCTGAGAAAAACAAAGAAACTCAGCAGAGGATAGAGAGGTAAGAGTAAAAAGCTCTAAAATGTACTCCAAATTTTTTTCACATGTATCAGAATAAACTACAAGATCATCTAAATACACTGCAACCATGCATGTCGTCAATAACCTGGTTCATTAGTCACTGAAATGTGTGCATTTTGAAGCCCAGCTGTGTAAGAGTACAACCCTGAAGGTGTTACAAAGCCTGTTATTTCACACGCTTTTTGATAGTGGTACTTGCCAGTAACTATTCAGAAGGTTAAACTTACTTACAAATTTGAATGAACCAACCTCATTAACACAATCTTCGATTCTGCAAACTACCATGACACAGTTGTGTCTTCGTTCTCTTTTCAGGCGTCAAACTGAGATAGTTCTGCTCAGACGTTCATCTTAACGCTGTGCATGGCCCAGTGAATTTAGCCGGAGAAGTGGAAGAAGTGGCTCAGTGGTAGAGCTGTTGTCCTATAACTGAAAGGTTGGTGGTTCAATTCTTGCTCTCCCCACAGTTTATACTGTTGTTGAGTCCTTGGGCAAGACACTTAAACCGCCTCGCCTCCAGTTGTGTTTCAGCTTTAACACTGGTGAATGAAAGCTTAATGTAAGTCACTTAAAAAGCATCTGCCAAAAGACTAAATGTGCATTTTCAACAAAAAAAAGTAATTATTTTTGTTCAGTAAAGCAATGGCTATCAATTATTGAAATATCAACATCAGCCAATATTGTTCATCAGCCACAACAGCAAAACAAATATTGGATATCTGTATCAACTGAAAAAAAAATCACACTGGCCCAGACCTAATTTGATCAGTCATCAAACAATTTTTCAAATATATTTAGAATCAGGGCCAGTAGAGGGCACTGTTGTTACTGTAGCTACTGTTCAACAAGTTTTCAACAACCTTAAATCTATTTCAACTCAGTCCTTTATATTTCACTTAGTAACCATCAAGCAAGTAGGTTAAGTAAAGTAAGTTTAGAGATTTTTCCTTTTAGGACGTGGAACACTAGCATCTTTGCATTGCTTCTATTTTAGCATTTAGCTAATGAGGCATATTTAACCTTAGCTGAACTT
Organism: Neodontobutis hainanensis; assembly: GCA_024349245.1. Taxonomy (NCBI): domain Eukaryota; kingdom Metazoa; phylum Chordata; class Actinopteri; order Gobiiformes; family Odontobutidae; genus Neodontobutis; species Neodontobutis hainanensis. The sequence continues at coordinate 20,783 of JALDNG010003497.1, read as the reverse complement.
GACTCAAATATATTGTTTGTCCAGCAGGGTAAGGCTTGTTTTTTGTTGTAGCTGCCAATAAATGTCAAAGAGTGTTTTATGAGAGGATGGCAGACAGTGTGTAGGTGTTTGCAGAGTGAAAGTGTAAAACAGTGAATATCTAGTAGGTGAAGTAAAATGTATGTATATAGCACCTTTCACACGCAATGTTCAGAAGGTGTTTCACAAACATAATGAAATACAACATAAAGTACAAATACATTATAAAATTATAACAACCCCGGGGCTATTTTTGATATAAGGCTTGTTTTAAAAATAATATCTTGAGTTGCTTTTTAAAAGCAGATGTGAAGTGGTGTAGGCTTTTCATTTGCAGAGGTTACTTTTGTTTCACCACTTAGTGTTTTTTTTACTTTTCTACTTCTTTTGGTCAAAAACTGATAAATATAAATATAAATATAAATAGGACTTATATATTATCTTTTCTTACTCTTTAACTCTAACAAACGTGATAAAATGAAAATGCATTTTACAGATACATACAGTATTTTATTAGCATAGAGAAAATGCAATACAAATGCCTAAACACAAATAAATTCATTTTCACTTGAGAATTCAATGTCAAGGCAGTTTAAGGATGAAACTGGACAGATTCATCTGAGCTTCCACATTCAGTATTATCCATAATAATCTCTCCCAGAGTATGAGTGTACAGCACGTGAGGTCTGCGTCAACACAACAATGATGACAATAAATAAAAGACAACCCAAAACAGTGGAGATTATGTTCAGTGTGCGAGCAGTGCCGCCGTAACTGCGGGCGCCCTCCACGTCCCCAACCACCTTCCGGTCTCTGGCCTGGACACAAATGATCAGACTGAATAAAAAAAATATCTATATATATCTAAATCAATCAATCTATCAATCTATATTTATATATTTATTTAAATATATTTATATATACATATATAAAAGGCTGGTTAAAAGCCCCACTGATCAGTTCAGATCTGAAGCACTGACCTTGACCGAGTGAATGAGGGCTGCCAGTCCCAGACAGCACGGGTTTGAATAAAGAAAACACAAGAGGGACCAGACGAAGTAGTCCTTGGGCATTTCTCCTGATGTGTTGACGTTCACAGTGGTGTATTGGACCACAGACTGTCCCATAGGTTGTCCCGGGGGATAGTAGCCTCCCTGAAGTTGGACAGCATCTTCATGTGGGACGTTCATCTCTGCTGCTGCTGCTGCTGCTGTTGCTGCTGCTGCTGCTGCTGTTGAGCAAAGTGAGTTCCCAGGAAGTCTCTAGGTATTTAAGGGCCCTGCTTTGGTTTCCTTTTACGCCTAAAGGGTTGGTCTACATACATTTTGTTCACAACCATTTCATAGATGTTGTGAAAAGAAAAAAAAAGAAAAGTTAATGGTTATTTATATTTATATACACACACATATTTGTCAGTGTTAGTGTTGATATGTTGAATAAATATTACTTATTCACAATTTCATTTATTCTGTGTCCGGGGATTGGGTCGCCAAGGCTCCCGCCTTCGACTGCCACCCAATCCACATTGCACCGGCCCCTTACGGTTCCTCCTGCAGGTGGTGGGCCCACGGGAGGCTCTCCACTACTCTGGAGTTGCCTGCGGTGAGAGGCGGCGGGCCGGTGTGGGTTTGCTCATTGCCCCCCGGCTCAGCCGCCATGTGTTGGAGTTCACCCCGGTGAACGAGAGGGTCGCTTCCCTGCGCCTTCGGGTCGGGGATAGGTCTCTCACTGTTGTTTGTGCTTACGGGCCAAATGGTAGTGTAGAGTACCCGGCCTTCTTGGAGTCTCTGGGAGGGGTGCTGGAAAGTGCTCCTACCGGGGACTCCATCGTTCTACTGGGGGACTTCAATGCTCACGTGGGTAGCGACAGTGACACCTGGAGGGGCGTGATTGGGAGGAACGGCCCCCCTGATCTGAACCCGAGTGGTGTTCTGTTATTGGACTTCTGTGCTAGCAACAGTTTGTCCATAACGAACACCATGTTCAAGCATAAGGGTGTCCATCAGTGCACGTGGCACCAGGACACCCTAGGCCGGAGGTCGATGATCGACTTTGTAGTTGTTTCATCTGACCTCCGACCGTATGTCTTGGACACTCGGGTGAAGAGAGGGGCGGAGCTGTCAACTGATCACCACCTGGTGGTGAGTTGGATCCGATGGCGGGGGAGAAGGCGGGACAGACTTGGCAGACCCAAACGTACTGTGAGGGTCTGTTGGGAACGTTTGGCCGAGTCCCCTGTCAGAGAGATCTTCAACTCCCACCTCCGACAGAGCTTCGACCAGATTCCGAGGGAGACTGGAGACATTGAGTCCGAGTGGACCATGTTCTCCACCTCCATTGTCGACGCAAAGTCTCCGGTGCCTGTCGTGGCGGCAACCCCCGAACCCGGTGGTGAACACCGGAAGTAAAGGATGCCGTCAAGCTGGAGAAGGAGACCTATCGAGCCTGGTTGGCTTGTGGGACTCCTGAGGCAGCTGATAGGTACCGGCAGGCCAAGCGGGCTGCAGCACGGGTGGTTGTGGAGGCAAAAACTCGGGTCTGGGAGGAGTTCGTGAGGCCATGGAAAAGACTATCGGTCGGCCTCAAGAAATTCTGGCAAACCGTCCGACGCCTCAGGAGGGGGAAGCAGTGCCCTGCCAACACTGTTTACAGTGGAGGTGGAAATCTGCTGAACTCAACTGGGGATATTGTTGGACGGTGGAAGGAATACTTCGAGGATCTCCTCAACCCCACCGACACGTCTTCCAATGAGGAAGCAGAGGCCGAGGGCTCAGAGGTGGACTCGTCCATCACTCAGGCTGAAGTCACTGAGGTAGTTGGGAAGCTCCTCGGTGGCAAGGCACCGGGGGTGGATGAGATACGCCCTGAGTACCTCAAGTCTCTGGATGTTGTGGGGCTGTCTTGGTTGACACGCCTCTGCAACATCGCGTGGCGTTGGGGACAGTACCTCTGGACTGGCAGACCGGGTGGTGGTCCCTCTTTTTAAGAAGGGGACCGGAGGGTGTGTTCCAACTACAGAGGATCACACTCCTCAGCCTCCCGGGAAAGTCTATGCCAGGGTACTGGAGAGGAGAATGCGGCCGATAGTCGAACCTCAGATCCAGGAGGAACAATGCGGTTTTCGTCCCGGTCGTGGAACACTGGACCAGCTCTATACCCTCTCCAGGGTGCTGGAGGGTTTATGGGAGTTTGCCCAACCAGTCCACATGTGCTTTGTGGATCTGGAGAAGGCATTCGACTGTGTCCTCGTGGTGCCCTGTGGGGTGCTCTGGGAGTATGGGGTCCGGGGCCCTTTGCTAAGGGCTATCCGGTCCCTGTACGATCGGAGCAGGAGCTTGGTTCGCATTGCCGGCAGTAAGTCAGACCTGTTCCCGGTGAATGTTGGACTCCGGCAGGGCTGCCCTTTGTCACCGGTCCTGTTCATTATCTTTATGGACAGGATTTCTAGGCGCAGCCAGGGGCCGGAGGGAGTCTGGTTTGGGGACCACAGGATTCCATCTCTGCTTTTTGCAGATGATGTTGTCCTGTTGGCTCCATCAAGCCAGGACCTTCAATGTTCACTGGGGCGGTTTGCAGCCGAGTGTGAAGCGGCTGGGATGAGGATCAGCACCTCCAAGTCTGAGACCATGGTTTTCAGTCGGAAAAGGGTGGCTTGCCCCATCCAGGTTGGTGGAGAGCTCCTGCCTCAAGTGGAGGAGTTTAAGTATCTCGGGGTCTTGTTCACGAGTGAGGAAGGAAGGAGCGTGAGATCGACAGACGGATCGGTGCAGCTTCTGCAGTAATGCGGTCGATGTACCGGTCTGTCGTGGTGAAGAAGGAGCTGAGCTGTAAGGCAAAGCTCTCGATTTACCAGTCGATCTACGTTCCTACTCTCACCTATGGTCATGAGCTTTGGGTCATGACCGAAAGAACAAGATCCCGGATACAGGCGGCCGAAATGAGCTTTCTCCGCAGAGTGGCGAGGTGAGGAGCTCCGTCACTCGGGAGGAGCTCAAAGTAGAGCCGCTGCTCCTTCACATCGAGAGGAGCCAGCTGAGGTGGCTCGGGCATCTGTTTCGGATGCCTCCCGGACGCCTCCCTAGGGAGGTGTTCCGGGCATGTCCCACCGGGAGGAGACCTCGGGGAAGACCTAGGACACGCTGGAGGGACTATGTCTCTCGGCTGACCTGGGAACGCCTCGGTATCCCCCCGGAAGAGCTGGAGGAAGTGTCTGGGGAGAGGGAAGTCTGGGCTTCTCTGCTTAGACTGCTGCCCCCGCGACCCGGCCCCGGATAAGCGGTAGAAGATGGATGGATGGATGGACAATTTCATTTACATTTAGTCATTTGGCAGACGCTTTTATCCAAAGCGACTTACAAGTGAGGAAAACAATGGAAGCAATTTTACAACACAAGGTAACAAAAAAGTGCACAAAAACTAGTCAGTTAGAACCCAGCACAGTATACAAAACTATGGATAGGAGAGAATTTTTATTTAATTTTTTTTCTTAAATAGAGAAGGAATAAATAGAAAGGAAGCAGAATTCAGGTTTGTCAGTCAGGTGTTGATGGAAAAGATGTGTTTTGAGGCGTTTTTTAAAGAATCTGCTGATCTTGTAGCAGCTGGTAGATCATTCCACCAATGTGGAACAGATCCAGAAAAAGTATGTGAGAGTGATTTTTACTTTTTGGGATAGTACCACCAGATGTTGTTCATTTGCAGAGCGCAAGGATCTGGTAGGAACATAGGTCGGGCGTCAACAATGTAACCTAATAAAGAGGAGTGATGTGCGCTCTCTTTGGTTCATTAAAGACCACTCTTGCTGCTGCATTCTGGATGAGCTGCAGAGGTTTGGTTGTGCAAGCAGGGAGTCCAGCCAGTAGAGCATTGCAATAATCCAGTTTGGACAAGACAAGAGCCTGGACTAGGATTTGCGTGAGAGTGCTCTGATAGGAAAGGTCTAATTTTCCTAATGTTGTAGAGGATGAATCTACAGGACCTGGTGGTGCTGGCAACATGACTTGTGAAGTTTAGTTGATCATCAATTACCACTCCCAGATTTCTGGCAGTGCTGGACGGTGTAATGGTTGATGAGCCTAGTTGAATGGAGAGGTTGTGGCGGGTCTTTGGTTTGGCCAGAATCACTAGCAGTTCTGTTTTTGCAAGGTTCAGCTGCAGGTGATGGTTCTTCATCCAAAGTGAGATGTCACTCAGGCACGCCGAGACACGAGCAGAGACCGTCGGATCATCAGGTTGAAATGACAAGTGGAGTTGAGTGTCATCTGCAGCAGTGATAGGAAAAGCCATGTTTCTGAATGACAGAGACAAGGGATGTCATGTATATGGAAAAGAGTAGCGGTCCAAGCACTGAGCCCTGTGGCACCCCTGTATTGAGATGTTGGGACTCAGAAACCTCGCTTTCTCCAGGATACTCTGAATGACCTACCCGAGAGGTAAGACTTGAACCATTGGAACGCCATTCCAGAGACACCCATCGCACTGAGAGAAGACAGGAGGATGATTAACAGTGTCAAAGGCAGCAGACAGATCCAGTAAGATGAGTACAGATGTCTTGGATGTTGCCTTTGCCAGTCTCAAGGTTTCGGTGACTGAGAGCAGTGCAGTTTTGGTGTAATGTTCTCTCTTCAACAGGTGGTGGCACAGAGAACTGGCTGCTGCTGATGGCGGTCATTTTCTTTACAAAGAAAGACGCAAAATCTTCTGTTAAATCCGATGAAAACGGGGGAGCAGGCGGACAAAAGAGGGAAAAAAAGGTTTTAAAGAGAGTGCTTGAGTCAGGTGAGTTGATTAACTAAGAATGGTAGTAGGCGGTTTTTGCAGAAGTGACACCAGCAGAGAAAATAGAGAGGAGAGCCTGGTAGAGACAGAGGTTAGTAAGATCTTTTGACTTGCGCCATTTTCTCTTAGCTGACCGGAGGCTGGCGCAATGCTTGCGTAGAACATTTGATAACCAGGGGGCAGACGAGGTTGTATGGGCTGGTCTAGATGTAAGAGGATATACGTTGTCCAAGCAGGATGAAAACGTGAGTTTCAGTGGCGGTGTTGGTGTTTAAAAAAGAGAGTTCCTCAGAGGAGGAGACGAAAAAGCGGGAGGGACTGAGTGAACGCAGGTTGCATCGGAAAGTGACCAGCGGTAAAACAATTGCAGTGTCTGAAGAAGTTAGGTCGAGGTCGAGAGTTATGAAGAAATGATCAGGCGTGTGCAGTGACGTGACCTGAGTGTGCCAAGTGGAACAGTACCTTGTGTAGATAAGATCTAGGTTACCAGACTTGTGAGTTGCTGATGTGGAGAACTGCTTGAGGTCAAATGATGCAGTCAGGTTACTGAAGTTAGCAGCCTGTGGCTTTTCAAGGTGGATGTTGAAGTCTCCTAATACCACCAGAGGAGTACCATCCTTAGGGAAGGATGAAAGAAGCACATTCACCTCCTCCAAGAAATGTCTGAGCTGACCTGGGGGTCGATAGATAGAGAACTACAAATTGACTTTTAAGAAGGTGGGTGATGGTAACAGCATGGAACTCGAAGGAGCTGTTGTCACACAACGGTGATAGGTGTTTGAACTTCCAGTCGGTAGGGATAAGTAGTCCGGTCCCTCCACCCCTTCCTGTGACGCGAGGACTGTGGGAGAAAGTGTGATTATGGGAGAGGGCAGCGGAAGTGGCAGAGTCCTCTGGTTTGATCCATGTTTCTGTAAGTGCTACAACTGAAAGACCAGAATGTTGAATGAAATAAAAGTAATAAAATCGGCTTTGTTCACAGCAGACTGACAGTTCCACAAGCCTGTTGGGAAAGTAGAAGGGACAGTTATGGACAGTCATATAACATGCAGATTATTATGGTTGCATCGCCTTCTGTGTAAAACAGATGATAATGTCCCTGTTGAAATGACAGTAGGGATTTTAAAACACATTGAAGTAGAGCAGAAAATGAAATATGCAAGAAGAAATGAAAAGCCGAAATAATAAATAAAGTGCAAACAATTAGTACAAAAAAGTGCAATACTCAGGTGCCCTGTGGGTGTGTCCCTGCTCGGTGGAGTCGCGTGCAGGAAGAGTTGATGGTCTTTACTCTCTTTGGTCTTTCAGCTCTGGCATAGACACTGCATCCCATCTCAAAGAGATGCATTCAAAAAGGTCATTCATCGCCCCCTCCATTACCTTCCTCAATTGGCTCGTTTGTTTTCAGACCAGTGACTGAGGCTGGGGTCTACAAAGCCCTCAAGCAGGTGGAAACAATCTTGATCCTTTTTTTCACAAAACGTCAAAAGATTTTATAACTGAACCTCTGACATATCTTTTTAACCTTTGCCTTTCAATCAATGTCATCCCTGTTGTCTAAAAGTCTGCATTTGTTCTTCTCTTGCTGAATGGCAAGATCTCAATAACTACAGGCCGATATCAAAGTTATGTATCCTGGCAAAGGTCTTTGAGAAAAAGTTTGCTTAAAAACAGCTTAAAAAATGTATTGAGGTTCATGAAATTATATCAAACAACCAATCTGGTTTCTGAAAACTACACAGCACAATAACTGCTGCAGTTAAAGTAGTTAATGATATCATTGTGGCTTTTGATTGTAAAAAGTTCTGTACAGTGTTGTTTGATGACTTGTCAAAGGCCTTTGACACTGTCGATCATGCCACCTTGTTGGCTTCATAAAGCTGGTCTGTCTGACACTGCTGTCAGGTAGAGCTCAGTGTGTACACCTAGTTGGCATGTACTACTTTCTTTCAGTAACTAAAGGAGTACTGTTCTGTTCAAAATGTGTCAAATGCCTTTTTTCACTTTTATGCTGATGACACAGTTATCTTTTGTTCCTCACCTTCTATTGAGCAAGCTTTTGATTTCTTGCAGTCTGCGTTTGATGCTGAGGCTAGTGTTAAATGCAGACAAATCTAAAGTTATGGTCTTCTCATCTTGTACAAAAACTGAAGCTAAAGCTTAGTTTTCTTTTTAGAAACAAATCCTGTGTCTCTGTTTATCCCAGGAAACATACCTTTATTGGATTACGGGCGATCTCCTTTTGATGAATTCATCTGCTCATCTTTTTAAAAAACTGGACACTGTTTGTCACTGTGCTTTACGTTTTATGACTGGCAGTAGAAATTGTGTTCAGCATTGTACATTGTATGTTGCAGAGAAGAATTTAAAACCAAACTAAAGAAGCATGAAAGGAATGAGCTTGGTAAATGTAAATGTTTAAACTTGCACAATCTGACTCTTTTATGTGTTTGATAATGTCTTGTATTTGTCTGAAACCGTGTGTAATGCCGACTTCATAGCCAGGACACTCTTATAATCTCATATATATTTATATATTGCACACCCTGCACCTTGTGTAAAACAAGTGTTAATATTGTTGACGAAAACTATGAGGAAAATGTTGTCAACAAGGGTTTTCTGCGACCGAAAACGAAACGAAAACTAAATAAAAAATAATTTATGAGGGCTAAAACGATTGCTAAATATACAGACATCTTTGTCAACGAATAAAAAACGAGACGAAAACAACTTGTGACAAAAAACAGTCAGGAGAAGAAAAAGATTAAGTGGCACAGGCGGGATGAGTCAAGTAAGCCAATCAGAGCGCGCCTTGTTGAACAAAAAATGTTGGAAAAAGAAACGGTCTGACCTGTGGTCTCATTTCAAGTTTGAGAACAAAGAAAGCGAATCGAAGTACATCAATATTTGCATTAGATGTTTATGATTCCAGTGTTTATGTAGCATAAGAAATATCCTCCTGTTCAATGCACTTTAAGTTCAAATATGGTTTAAATGGTACGTTTATTATTATTATTTAGCTTTCTTGGGCAGTAAGGGCATTTGATAATATGCACATTTATTTAATTTACTTTAAAATAAGCAGTGAATGCGTATTTTGCATCTCTTTGACACACACTAATGTATTCTTGTTTTATATTAAAATAGACAGAAAGATGTTTTTTACTACTGGTATTGTTTTTCATTGTTTGAAACTATTTTCAATAAAGGCAGTTGTGTTGAAATAAACAGTGTGAAATGTTTGCACATTTAAATCTCAATTCTAAGAAAGTATAGTTTTATGTCTGATACAGAAGGTCAAAATTATTACCTCATGAAAAATCTTTTGATTTCAGTCGACTAAATCTATTTTAAATTTTAGTCGACTAAAAGTGCATTACATTTTAGTCGACTAAACCTAGACTAAAACGTAAACAAATAAAAAGACTGAAACTAAAAATAATTTCAGGCAAAAAACTAAGTCTAAAACTAAATTAAAATTCCTTGTCAAAATGAACACTGGTGTAAACAGGAAATACAATCACCAGAGTGAAAGTCTGTCTTCATAAAAACCCACACAACTCTCTCTCTTTGTTGAATGTTTAAGCTTCAATAACAGTTTCAGATGTGCACACACAGTGGCAAGAAAAAGTACTTGAACCGTTTGGAATTTTATGGTTTTCTGAATAAATTTGTCTGGGGTATTGACAAATATAAAGTGTCTAAAAATAAATACACAAAAAATTGAGGAGAAATTTTAGTCCATTTTTCCTGCAGAACTGCTTTAGCTCTGTCATATTCTTTGCACGTCTCATGTGTGTGGCCCTCTTCAAGTCAATCCATAGCATCTCTAATGCGTTGAGGTCTGGGCTCTGACTTGGCCACTCCAAAAGGCAGATTTTGGTTTTCTGAAGCCTTTCTGTTGTGGACTTGAGTCGGTGTTTTGGGTTGTTGTCCTGTTGCATCACCCAACTTCTACACAGTTTCAGCTGACAAACAAACATCCTAACATTATCCTGAAGAATTGTCTGATATACTTGGAATGTGTGATTGAAGCCGGCCAGGCCCTGATGCAGCAAAATAGGCCTAAATCACAATGTTTTCTCCACCAAACTTTACAGCTGGGATGATGTTTTCATGATGATATGCCATGCCCTCTCTCAGAGCGCTGCGCTGTGTTTTTCCAAATAGTTCAATCTAAGTTTCATCAGTCCACAAAACATTTTTCCAGTACCACTGTGGAGTGTCACTTTGCTCTTTTACAAACTTCAGACGTGCAGCAATGTTCTTTATAGTAAGCAGTGGTTGCCTTCGTGGTCTCCTGCGATGGATACCCTGCTTGTTCAGTGTTTTACGTATTGTAGACTCACAAACAAAGATGTTGGCAAGTTCCAATGATGTCCAAATCTTTGGCTGTCATTCGGGCTGTTTCTTTACCTCACTGATGAGTCTTTGTTGTGCTCTTGGTGTTTTTTTGTCTGGGCGCCCACTTCTTGGTAGAGTAGCAATAGTCCCAAAGCTTCTTCATTTGTAGATTGTTTGCCTAACTGTAGACTGGTGAATTTATAAAGTCTTTGAAATCCAGCTTTATGTAGAGCAACAATTCTTGATTGTAGCTCCTCTAAAATCTCTTTTGGTGAGGCATGGCTCACATAAGTGTGTTCTTCTTGTACAAGGCAAACTCTAAAAGTTTGAGGGGTTTTAATTTGTCAAAGTAGCACACCTCCAAATACAGGTGGGCTAAAACCTAACTCCAATTCAGCTTTTTTTTTTTTCGGTTGAAAAAAAAAAAAAAAGGAAAATGTCTGCATCTTTCAAGAAGACTTCATCACATGCTCTGTCAAAGTTCTCCACTGTGTGGCTGGTCAGTAAAGGCCTTAAAGATGAAAAACTAATGACACCAGACTTAAACCATATTGAGAGCTTCTGGGCCCTTCTTAAGCAGGACATATACAGTGAAGGTAAACCGTACACCCCTCTGAAGGGGAGGCTGTGGTTGCGGCTGCACAAAAAATTGATTCTGATAAGATCAAGAAACTGACTGACTCTGTAAATGGAAGGTTTGTGATTGTGGGTGGCTATATTGGTCACAGGTAATTTTTTTGAAATTTCATTAAAGCGTATTTGTGAATTTTGAGTTTGTTTATTATTCACACTTTAACATCACACTTGCCTAATAATGGTGTACATGAAGATATTCTCTTAAGAAAGCCAAATCTTTTTTCCCTACACTTTAATGTAGTTCAGATTTGAGGGTTTAACATTTTGGATTGGCCAAGAGCACTGTAGTTTTACAATAACAAAATGAATCCTCAAAAATACAACTTGCCTAATAATTGTGGACACAGTGCATTTAGGAAATATGTTATGTGTGTATAAGTCTTACCAAACCAATATAAAATACTTGTTCAGGTGAGTACATTCAGCTCAATGTAAAAAAATAATAAAATAAAAAGAAACTGTGTATAATGTTGTAATGACAAACATTTGAGAAACAGAATCCTAACTTTTCTTTTAAACAAAGGAAACTTGGCTCGTCTGTGACAGTTACAACGCTGCCATAAATCAGTTTCAGGCCTAAACCGTTACAGTCAGACAGGAAAGACATTTAGAGAAAAAAGATGCTTTAATTAGAAAGGATTTGATTTTAGGCACTAATCACACATCTGATATTAAAATAAAGCACAAGTTACTGTAGGATTAATATCACTTTGACAGTTGGGATACATGATGAACAGCTGGAGGTGCAACACCAAGCACCTCTTCTAGACATGTTTAGGAAGCACAATCTCCAGTGTGAAAGTCTGTCTTCAAATCCACAAAACCCTCTCTGTCTCTGTTTCAATGTTTATGTTTCAATAACAGTCTGAGATGCCATCAAACAGGACGGGAACAATATGAGGAGTTCAAGAACCAAAGCCCAAAAATTGAATTATTTTATTTAATAATTTGTGTCAATAATTTGTCATTTTGATTTTTTCCTTTCTATTGTTGTTCAGTGGCACTAAAGAGTATTTTTTTATTTTTATAAAGAACTTGCCCTAATCTTTTTTTGTTCCATGTTCATGTTAGCAGTGGTTATCAAGAGTAATTAAATCTAAGTGTTAAAATCTTGCAAGTGTTGTTTCTGCTGAGGCTTCACATCTTTGAAGAGGCAGCCACGGCTCCAGGACGGCTGTACACATGCACCGTGTTGGTCTGAAGAAGAGAGAAAAAAGCTTTAAGTCTGTGTGAGAAATATACTCTATAGAGACAGAGATATATACATACAGTGGTTACAGGCTGAATTTGTTAAAAAAAGTTCATTTTTCAGAGAATATGAACAATAACACAAAACTTTCCTTTCACTCATAGTTAGTGGTTGGGTGAAGCCATTTATTGTCAAACAACTGTTCACTCTTTTTAAAATCATGACAAATGAAACTACCCTGTTTAAAAGTTTACATATTCCTGGTGATTTTGACCTGATAACATGCAGAGTTGACACAAACAGGTTTGAATGTCTACTAAAAGTAACCATCCTCACCTTTGATCTGTTTGTGTGTAATCAGTGTGTGTGAATAAAAGGTCAGTGAGTTTCTGGGCTCCTGACAGACCCTTGTATCTTTCATCCAGTGCTGCACTAACACAGGCGGTTAAGGCCCGACCACAGGAACAAAAACCTGCCGCTCCAAAAACTATTTTTTTTACAAAAAAACTGGGGTTCATTTCTGCCTATATATAAAATGATCTAGACTATAATTATAATTGAATGATTTTTATGTTGTAATGCAAGTCTGATGACATTGTACCTGATTACATTTTACCTTTTTGGGCTCGCTGTTGAATTTGTTGAGGAAAGACTGAACTCGGTTGGCGTAGTCGGGATGAACAGCCCTGAGGGTTTCCACCTGAAAACCAATCACACATTCACGTCAACATATTAAAGAAATCTGATGGGGTAATGTTACTATTATTGTTAAACTGAGCGGCACAGGAAACGTGTTCTTTTTATGATCTGCTGCAAACCTGTGACATTCTGAAGTTACCGTGTGAAAGAATGTGTCAAAAGGAAAATTTTAAACAGGATCAATATAAAACTCCTTTGACTTTAAGACGTTCAGGTTCCTTGACTGTGACTTTTTTCACATTTCATTTTATGTTTGACCTAAAATATACTTTTAAATGACATATTTTCATCATTAAAATGTTACTACATTAGCAAATGCACAATGCAAATACATAAAAAGGGAGCTTATCAATTCCAAAAGGTCATAAAATGTATATTACAAATAAAGACAAAATCATAGTAATGTATTTTTCTATATGGTTATGTTATTACTGCTAAATAAAAATACAGAACGTTCTTGTGTGTGAGTGTACAAAAAACCCCAGCTTCCTGCTCAAGCAAGTTCCCAGCAAAAGCCACATCCTAAAGTTTGAACTGATGCACACAAACTACATTTACCCACTGCAGCTCATCATTTCTGTCTCTGTAGTGTCTGATGATGAAATATGCTACAAACATTAACTTAGATTGATGCTCAGGTGAAGTGAAGGGGTACCATGCGTTTCTGGATGAAAAGTTGAGCTCCCTTCAGTGCTGAAGCCATGTTCTGGCAAAGTCTCTGGCGCTCATCTTCATTGAGCACCTGAGTGTAGAAAGTGCGGACCTGCAACACAAAAACACGCTTTTGATGACATTTAGCAATTTTATTTGAGCAGTTTAACCAAAGAAACCTTAAATTAGAGTCTTATTGTTATGTTGCAGAGTCATCATCTCTCGCCCTTCAGACCGGTACAATTCACCATTCATTATCAGATTGACGATTATTCAGGTCCTCCATTTACCACAGAACTAGCAGCTTTACCGGAATAGATCGAGTTAATTAAAGCTATGTTTGTGAAGGTTCTCAGTCATCCAGGTCATCTTGAAGAAAAGGTTAAAGCAAAAACATCTGGACTCAGTTTTCAAGGTGAAGAAGTCACTTCACTGAACTGCATAAACTACATTACTCAGTTTGTGGGGATCTTGTCTTTAGGATGGACCAGTTTTTGAAGCAGCATGTTCCCTGGTTTAAAGTGGACTGGAATGTTGTGTTTGTAGATAGAAGTTTTTCAGATAAAGCAGACACATAAGAGATAACTACACCCTTCCCTTTTGTCCCTGGTTCCTGTCTGTTTGGTGTGTGTGTGTGTCCTGTATACTGGTTTTGTTGAAAGTCCATTTGGGGTTTCCACAGTCTCTCAGGGCTTTATGGATGTGTTGTTCTTCTTTCCGTTTACCTTCTGAGGTTGTGGGCACCTCTTGTGCTCTGTGCTGAAGAGTCCTGATGACTCCCAGCTTGTGCTGCAGAGGGTGGTAGGAATCAAACAGCAAATATTTGTCTGTGTGTTGGCTTCCTATAAACTTCTACTTGGAGAGTCCTGTCCTCACAAATAACCACCTAATTTATTGTAAACAATTCATTTTAAAAAGGTCAGTTTAGATGCTTTGCAACTGCTAGTGTCTTCAAAAGATGAAGACATTTTTTTAAAGATTTTTTTGATAACATTAGATTTGTCCGAGCATCTGATAAAACTAAAATGTGCATAAATGTGACTTTACCTGTGTTACATTATCATCATCGGCGCTGTTGTAACGGGCCACATCTGCAGACACCTTGAACTTGGATTCAACAAACTGAGGCTGGGTCTCTGGGGCGCTGAAGCTGTTGGGATAGTAGTTTGGGGCTCCACCTGGAGGACAGAATGGTGAAGCACAGGTAGGACAGGTGATGAGTATATGTTAGCTGTGATTGGAGCTGAGGGCGAACGTACCTTGGTTGTCAAACATGCACATGGGCCCATCCCGCTGGTAGTTGGCCACTCGGGTCCTGAAGGGACAGTTCACGGGGAGCTGAAGGTAGTTAGCTCCAAGTCTGTGTCGATGTGTGTCAGGATAGGAGAATAGACGCCCCTGTCAGCAAAAACAGTGTATTTTAAGGTGTAAATTGACCATAAAAATGTATAAAAAAATAAAAAAAAACATCTATAAATTAAATGTATTTAACACATAAAAAACATAAAATGTATGTAAGCTATGTATTGAATTAAATGTGTATTATTTATTTTTTTTTAAATGTAAAGTTTCCTTTATTAATCTGGTTTATATTATTGCTAAACTGTAGAAAATCAGGACAGATGCAGATATTTGTTGGTGCATGGAGAAAAACTCAGGACAGCTCCAGATAAATGGGGACATATGGTCATTTTAATGTAGATATTCAGTATTTGTAGGATTAGTACTGTATCAGTACAACTACTGATATTTAGCAGATTTTGGGGGGTTTCGCTTCTCTTCACCTGCAGCATCTTGTCGGGGCTGGGCTCAATGCCTGGTGGCATGTTACTGGGGTCAAAGGCAATCTGCTCCACTTCGCAAAGTAGTTGACTGGGTTCCTGTTCAGCACCAGTTTACCCACAGGGATCAAAGGATACTCTTTATGTGACCAAACCTAAGACATAAAAATATGTTGTTAAACTTATATGGACATGCACCCTTGTCACCAATGTAAGTTTAAGTTATTCTGGAGCTCTGCAATTCTGTTTCTAATTTAATTCAGTTTTAAATATTTAGCAATTATTATCCATAAATGAATTAAAAGACACAATACTACAGAGTTTCTTTAAGGTTGGCACAAGCCCACTCTAGTTTAGGTTCTAGTTAAAGTACTACTAGTTTACTCCGTGTTTGAGCAAAAACTTACCTTTGTCACATCAAAGGGGTTGAACTGGAATGTCTCAGCCTGTTCAAAAGTCATGACCTGAATGTAGAATGTCCAGGATGGGAAATTTCCGTTGGCAATGGCATTGTACAGATCTCCAATGGCGTAGTCTGGGTTAGAAACAGCCAGGCGGTCAGCTTCCTCCACCGACAGATTCTTTATTCCTTGATCAGTCTAAAAACATGAACACAATATCTAAAAACTGTCTAAAAACTTAAAACACAGAATGGTTTGAGCTTAGAAGGGCAACAAAGACTTCATATGGTTGTGGTTCACATTTAATGGAACTAATGAGGAACTAATTAAATATAAAAGAGAAACCCAGTCAGAGAAATGTAAAATGAGGGCTAATCTGGGATTAAACTTACCTTGTAGTGGAATTTGCAATAGACGGGCTTTCCGTCAGCATTAACCAGTTTGAAAGTGTGGGAGCCGTAGCTGCTCATGTGTCGATATCCATCAGGCAAACCTCGATCGCTGAACAGAAAAGATACCTGCGCAGAAGACACCAGACTGAGAGTAACACATATAAACAACACATTAAAGTTTTGGGCTACAGATTTCAGTATCTATCACTACCACCACACTGAGACCGTTCTCAGTTGTGTTGTAGCTGATTTACCTGGTGCAGACTCTCAGGTCTCAGGCTCCAGAAGTCCCAAACCATGTCTGGGTCCTTCATGTGGGTTTGGGGATTGCGCTTCTGAGTATGGATGAAGGATGGAAACTACAGAGAGAAACAGGAAATAAAGGCCGGAAGAAACAAAAACAAAAAAAAACAAACAAACAAAAAAAAAAGGATTACTGGATTACATTAAAAATAGATCCATTTGACTTGAATAACAAACAGGATGTGAAATAGACATTACTCAGTTGCAGGAGAGCAATTTTATTTATTTTTTTATTTTTACACAGTCATAGTGCAACTTTACCTATACTAAATCTGAAGGTTTTTAGCTAAAATTAGACCCTGCCATCATTAGTAATCATCAGGAGAAATATTTTAGTTTTGTGTCCCTTTAGGGAAAAAAAGGTTTAATTGTTCTACTGCAACTAATATTTTCTTTTGTTCAAATTTATAGTTTGTTAATATTTGTAGGTCACACACTTTTTGCACAACCAGCTTTAAATGGTATATCTGCAGACTGAAGATGCATTTTTCCCTTAAAATTACTCCCATCGTTGGCTGTAGTCTTTGGAGCTGCAGAGAGATTTTTAAGTTTTTGAAAGGTCACAAATTATTCCAGCACACACCCGCAAAGATAAATAATAAAAACAAATCAAGTGCTTTCATTCAGAGATTTAATGAAAAGGATTAAAAGGCTAATATGAAAACCAATGTATTTGTTGAACTACATAAAACACATACAATTATTAGTTTATGTGTTACATAGTCAAATAAACAAAAGTAATAATAGGTGACCTTTTAATTAATTCAACAGAACATACAAATTGTCTGTGAAATTAGATTCTTCCTAGAAAACACACAAGGCTAATACTGACCCTAATGTTTCCTACACACTCACCAATATGGCATCCCTGATGAAGAAGATGGGGGTGTTGTTGCCTGTCAGGTCCCAGTTGCCCTCGTCAGTGTAAAACTTTACTGCGAAGCCTCGCGGGTCTCTCACAGTGTCGGCTGATCCCGATTCTCCAGCTGGGACAAAAACAAAAACAATTTAAAACATGCTTTCATGATTAAATACTGGGGTACTGTGAATTTAACTAGGCCCTTTTGCTCATTGTAATCTTATTAACATTATCACACAATCCCACATATTGAAAAGGTGCCGAGTGTGAAGCAGAATTTTAAAACCACTCAAAGATAATGCAAGTTTAAGAAAAGAGACTAATCCATAACTGATCTTACCCACGGTGGAGAAGCGGATAGCAATAGGTGTAGTCTTGCCAACGTGCTCAAAGACCTTGGCCTTACAGTAGCGAGTGATGTCATGAGTTACTTCAAAGTAACCAAATGCCCCTGAATAATGGAGGAAAATGGACACAGTCAGCTTGTTCAATCTTTGTGCTGTTCAAGCAAGTTATTTTATATTACCACATACATACTAAATAGAGTTTGAACCTAAATTGTTAGGCATGAACTGTGGAAAAGATAAAAAAAAAAGCTGCATGCAGCACTAGTTTAACAAATGTACACATGCACAGTATGAAGCAGTTTACTACATCCTGGAGAAACAAACAAAGCTGCTACAAAAGAAGGATCTGTAACTGTCAACGCTCACCTGCTCCTTTGGCATGCACCACTCTCTCTGGGATCCGCTCTCGGTCAAAGTGGGCCATTTCATCAGTGAAAACCACATCCTGAACCAGCAGCGGTCCCCGGTGTCCAGCCGTCTGCAGGTTGAGCTTGTCTCCTATGGGATGTCCTGCTCCTGTGGTGAGAGTGTCCGGCCTCTGCATCACACAACCAGAGAAAATATCATCATAATATAACAATAATATAATGTATGACATTTGTATGTAATATAAATGGAGGGTGACACACAGTTTGTTTGCAAAATCCTAAATATCTTCCTTTAAAATATGTTGTTGCCTACAATACTCTGCTAAAATGTCTTGCCCAGCTTTTGTTCTTTCTTTTAAAATGTGTCCTAATGAATTTGCTTTATTCCAACAGGTAATTTATGGGTTAAATGAGGACCAGCAGCGCTGAGAAAACACTTAATTATAATGTTTATCTTTTTAGACCCAAAACAGGAGAGATTATCAACCATCTGAATCAGTCCTAAACGCAAAGTTGTATACCCTGATACTTTTATCAAGGTTGAAGTTTCAGCCAGTAAATATAAGCCAGTTTTAGCCAATAAATATAAATAAGCAAATGCTAATTTTACAGTAATTGATCTGATGGAGGGTAATTGTTATGACAAGGGTTGAATGAAGCCATATTTAGCTTCTTTTATCTTGTATAACACTCAGGGTTGAAGTCCAAGTCCGGACTACTGCCTCTGGACAATGACCTACGTTTAACTGAACTAAACTCACCCTTAGGCGTTAAATAAAAATATTTATTAAGCTTAGCATTAGCACAGAAACAGTAGCTAGCCTAACAACATGCAAGCTATACGTTAACGTTAGCGACACTTCGAACAATGCTACTTTGACTAGCATAGCTCCTTCTTGTTATTAAGATTTTTTTTTACCATAAAGGCAATATGTGCAAAACTGCATACGAACTCTACTCGAATAATATTAAAACAGTTATGTCATATTAACTGTTACGTTTTTGACGACGTAACAAACAAGCCAGTGCTTTAACGCTGCAGATTTATTTGCAGACGTTTGCAGCTCACGTCCCTAACGACCTCTTACCCATTTCTCTCCCGTTCAACCCCGCAGTAGAACAACATCACAAACCTGAGTGGCTCGACCCTCTTTCCACAGCTTCATTTGGTCAATGGACTTTTCTCTGCTGTCAGCCATAATGTCGTCAATGTGATAGAACCAACACAAAACAGGACGGCGTGGAGAAAAGTGTATTGTTGTTGATCTTTCTGTAGCTGAAAAAGACTTCCTGGACTTTGCCTGTCTAAGCCCCGCCCCTTTTGAACGCCCCTTTAATCTGATTGGCTGAAAGAAGAAAATGAACTTACGTTCTCTGAAGAAAGCTACCTTTTCTAATAATGTTATATAACAAATATACAATTTCTTACTATGTTACCGACAAAACTGACAGTGTGCAAGAGTGCAGCCAGTGTAGTTGTTGCATAGGGTCCCATAGAAAAAGCTTGGGATTAGACAAGGTTTTTGAGGTATTTTTTGTCGTTATTATAAATGTATTTTTTTTTTTTTATTGCAAATGTAGTTCAGACTATTTCCAAATGGGTCAATAGGTCTGATCACTTTTAAAGCTCACTATGAAACATTTTTTTCACAGCAAACAAATTATTATTATAAGATCTTTGAATAATAAAAAAATATATATAAAAGAGGGTTCAATCACTTTTTAAGCACTCTCCATGTCCCTTTTCATTTAGACATCTTTCTGTTCTTTTTTTTATAAAAACACCAAAGTAGCCCAGATCTAGTGCAGACTTAATTCAAATTCAAACATCTGTGAAAACCCATTATAAAGTTAAAACTATTGAACTATGTATTGTATGTGTGTTTTACAAACTTATAGTGTGCACACATCTCTCAAACTTTGTGTAGTAACTCCACATGACTCAAAGTTGTGTTGAATTGCTTTTATTTCAAACTGCATTCACACAATACACTGTTTTTCTTTTTCTGGAGGCACATTCACATCAAGTGCTAAATAGCTTCATGCATGATCAAATGTAGGCTACAGCTTTGTTGAACCAAATGCTAAAATGCTGATTGTAAATGAAAATATTGCTTCATTATTTGGCACGGTAGGAAACATGGTCTTTTATTATTACTATTATATGTGTTGTATTTTCAGATGGATTTCAGAAAGTGATGAATGCAATCAAACCTCACTCTGAGGTTGAGGAAGTGGTACTGCTAGGAAAAGAAACTCACATAACATTTACAGAAGGCTGATGCTGTTAGTATATACTGTACATAACATAAGTCACATTCAAAATCAACAATAAAACGGCACTACTGCACAACGTCGAGGAGGATATCTCAGACTGATAAAAACTCACCTTGACATGAAATATGAGCATGTCACAATATCATTTAGTTATAAGTATAGGCTACTCCTACACCAGTTAAATATGCCATAAAGGTTTTTTGTAGATACACTAAATGATAATATGACAACTGTCCTCTGAAAAAGTACTGATTCAAAATGTCAAGGTGTTTTCTGTATAGAACAACTCAAAAAAGAAGTTAGTATATTTCACATCAAGTTCATTTCCCAGAGGTGTTTTGCTATTACTTTATACATCAGCAACAAATTCAGTTGAAAAGTGTGTGAGTAAAAATACCTTTGAGATTGATGGACGTTAAAATGGAGCAAGAATTAGAAGAAACAATGCCCACTATTTACAAATGTACTTAAGCTTATGCAACTTGTATTGCATTTATTTGTGGTCAAAATGAAACAATAAACAGATTTCTCAATGCTGATTTAGCCAACCCTGTAACAACTGCTACAAATTACAATTATTCACCTGATAAAGAGTACCTGGATGTGTTTTTCAAAAGCACAATACATACACAACATACCAAAACCTCTATATTTGTTTTTGCCAGTCTCAATGTGAACACATTACACAAGCAAATCCTAAAGAGCTAACTCAACTCAGCTTGATAATGGCTACAAAAATC
>JALDNG010003496.1:0-25000 GCA_024349245.1 Neodontobutis hainanensis | reverse complement strand
GCATTAAGTGCGATCCCTACCGCAACCATCACTGAAACCAATGAGCTGATATACACCTCAGCAGCAGTGATCCTTGAGATGCTTGGCTATAAGAGCAACCATGGGAACCATGATAAACAATACCCACCATGGAAACAAAGGCTGGAGGCTAAAATCAAGAAGGCACGGAGAGAAGTGAGCCAACTGACAGAGGCCAAGAAAGGTACAATGAGAAAACAAGTACCCAATAGGTACAACCAGATGCCAATACCTGAAGCACTTGAAACTGCCAAACAAAGGCTCCAAGCCTTGGCCAGCCGCCTAAAGAGGTACACAAGAGAGAATGAAGCCAGAAGAATAAACCGGCTGTTCGCAACTCAACCTGCTCAACCGGGCCCTGACAGGATCCACACCTACTGGCTAAAGAAGTTCACTGCACTCCACGAGCGCCTTGCAGCACAAATGAACCAGCTTCTAAGGGATGGGACACAACCTGAATGGCTTACCGAAGGGCGTACAATCCTGATCCTGAAGGATCCCACAAAGGGTACAGTCCCATCCAACTATCGGCCAATAACCTGTCTCTCCACAACATGGAAGCTCATGTCAGGCATCACGGCTAAGATAAGTGGGCACATGGATCAATACATGAGCAAAGCACAGAAGGGCATCGGAAAAGAAACCAGAGGAGCCAAACACCAACTCCTGGTTGACAGAACAGTCACCCAAGACTGCAGAACCCGACACACAAACCTGTGCACTGCCTGGATTGATTACAAGAAAGCATATGACTCAATGCCACACACATGGATCACTGAATGCTTGGAGATGTACAACATCAACAGGACTCTAAGACACTTCATTGCAAACTCGATGAGGCTATGGAAAACCACCCTTGAGGCCAATGGCAAGCCACTTGCACAAGTATCCATCAAATGTGGCATATACCAAGGAGATGCTCTGTCCCCACTGCTGTTCTGCATTGGTCTGAACCCCCTCAGCCAAATAATCAACAAGACTGGCTATGGATACCGACTCAGGAATGGGGCCACCATCAGTCACCTCCTCTACATGGATGACATCAAGCTATACGCTAAGAGCGAGCGGGACATTGACTCACTGATCCACACCACCAGGATCTACAGCTCTGACATTGGGATGTCATTCGGGCTTGAGAAGTGTAGTCGAATGGTGACAAAGAGAGGAAGGTAGTCCACACAGAAGGGGTCTCACTACCAGAAGGAACAATAGCAGACATTGAGGATGGTTACAAGTACCTTGGAATACCACAGGCAAATGGCAACCTTGAAGAGGTAACAAGGAAAACAGCAACTGCCAAATACCTCCAACGAGTAAGGCAAGTCCTAAGAAGTCAGCTCAATGGCAAGAACAAGGCACGGGCAATAAACAGCTACGCCCTGCCAGTGATCAGATACCCTGCAGGAATAATAAGGTGGCCAAAGGAAGAGATACAGACCACAGACGTTAAGACACGAAAGCTCCTCACCATGCATGGAGGGTTCCATCCCAAATCCAGCACCCTGAGACTGTACGCTAGCCGCAAGGAAGGCGGCCGTGGACTAGTGAGTGTGAGAGCCACTATCCAGGATGAAACATCCAAGATCCACAAGTACATCAAAGATAAGGCCCCGACAGATGACGTGCTTAGTGAATGTCTCAGGCAATGGGGAGCAGCGGAAGAGGAGCTGGAGGAGGGACCATCATGGGAGGACAAACCCTACATGGGATGTACCACCGAACATAACTGAAGTGGCTGATATCAAGAAATCCTACCAATGGCTAGAACGGGCCGGACTGAAGGACAGCACAGAGGCACTCATCATGGCTGCACAGGAACAAGCCCTGAGCACCAGAGCAATAGAGGCCCAGATCTACCACACCAGACAAGACCCAAGGTGTAGGCTGTGCAAACAGGCCCCTGAGACAATCCAACACTTAACTGCAGGGTGTAAGATGCTGGCAGGGAAAGCATACATGGAACGCCATAACCAAGTGGCTGGCATAGTGTACAGGAACATCTGCACGGAGTACGGACTGGAAACCCCAAGGTCAAAGTGGGAAACACCTCCAAAGGTGGTAGAGAATGACCGAGCCAAGATCCTGTGGGACTTCCAGATTCAGACTGACAGAATGGTAATGGCGAACCAACCAGACATCGTGGTGGTGGACAAACAGCAGAGGAAAGCCGTTGTGGTTGATGTGGCAATACCAAGTGATTGTAACATCAGGAAAAAGGAACATGAGAAATTAGAGAAATACCAAGGGCTCAGAGAAGAGCTAGAAAAGACTTGGAAGGTGAAGGCGACAGTGGTGCCCGTGGTCATCGGAGCACTCGGGGCAGTGACCCCCAAACTGGAAGAGTGGCTACAGCAGATCCCTGGAAGAACACCAGACATCTCGGTCCAGAAAAGTGCAGTACTAGGAACAGCAAAGATACTGCGCAGAACCCTCAAGCTCCCAGGCCTCTGGTAGAGGACCCGAGCTCGAAGGATAAGACCACCCGCAGAGGGTGAAGGACAAAGTTTTATATATATATATATATATATATTTATATATATATATATATATATATATATATATATATATAAATTCCAAAATATATATACCAAAACTGAACTGTAAAACCCGACACAAAAACAATATCACTCAATGGAAAAATATTATCACAGAATACATCATGATGGAAAGAATAAAGGCAAAATAAACAAAACACAGTATCAGCATTCAATAAATTGTAAATGGAAACCATTGTTAGACAATGACAATCTAAACCTATAAACTTGATAAGGCCTTGCACACCTTCAGCCCTGAACTGGCCCTTTCTTCACTTCAGAAGACAAACCCACTGTTTTTGTTTATCTGCAAAACACTAATTGGTAAAACCACCCCATATCTGCTCTGCTCAAGACTCAACGTACATAACTCTAGCCGAAGCCTTTGTTCTAGCAGCCTCATCAATCTCCTCATTCCTAAAGTTTGCACATCCTTGTTGTTGTTGTTCTTTGTTTTATTTTTCTTCTGCAAGTGACTGGAATCTCGTGCAACAGACCATAAAGCTCAATTCAGTTATTCCACTTTCTACCTTTAAACATTCTATTAAAGTAAAAGCTCAAGACCGCAGCCCCTGTTTTTACATTTATTCTGTAAGAGATGAGTGTAACATGTTGTACTCCCTCTTTGCTTTAGCAGTCTGCCTCCTGGTTAGGTCGTCATTATAAATGAGAATTGTTTCTCTACCTGGTTAAATAAAGAATAAATAATGAAATACTGCGTTACATTAAAACTGAATTACATGTGCCGTTCTTGGTCTGGGGTTGGATTGATGTGCAGGCAGCGGGGTTCGGGCTGACTTGCCCCAGCCTTACCCCTCAAGACCAGTTCTTTTAATGCTTAAACACACTAGTTAGGTAGAAAGGGGAAATGAAGAAAAGGAAAAACAACAATAGGGTGAGTGAAGCTTGTGAGGTGTTAGTGGAAAGTGTTGACCCCAGGGTTGCTTGCTCTCCTGGTGTTTGGACTGTGGATGGCCCTTACATTTTTATGCATATACAGTACAGTTGTGTTTATAAGTTACCCTGGCAGAATTTGTGATTTTTCTGGCCATTTTTCAGAGAATATAAATGATAACAAAAACATTTTAAATTTCCTCATAGTTACTTGTTGGGTAAAGCCATTTACTATAAATCAGTTATGTTTACTCTTTTTTTAATATGCATTAGGCTACAGAAGATCCAGAGTTTTTGTACTAGTGTGCCACCTTCTGCCGTTAGTGGTACTGCATCCAGTGTCATACGTGTTCACTTTGTGCACGCTTGTAAAAGTACGAGCAAACAACAACCAACGAAGAATCTTCTGCTCCATGAGTCACTGATCTTTACAGAGGTAAGAAAACCACAACTGCAAGTTTATTGTTTAACAAACTTTATTGAGAGTAAACTATATTTGACTCTTGCATGCAAGCCAATCTAATGGAACCTCTTAAAAGGTCCTTGAGTTAGGGCTCCACCAGCGAAATACAACGAAATCAGAGGACGGGCTCCAAAAGCAGAAATTTAAGGAGAATCCCAATGGCGACTTTACAAGTGTAAAAATTATGTTTACAGCCTGGTACAAGATGGCTCTGGTCTCTAGAGCTAAGTCTAAAATAGCTAACGTTAGCTGAGCAGCTACATCAACATTTCACGTAGCTTTCACTGAGGCCTACCGTCTCAGCAGGATAACGGCTATAAGTTAGTGAACTTATATCAGACAGGATACTGTACGTGTTACTGTTATTTTGTCGAGTCTTTGCACAAATGTTGGAGCACTTTGTTTTTATCCGGTCAACCAATGTCTAAACAGCTGCACTGTTTCTAAACCACCTTGTGTAACACATCAGTGACAAGCTCTACAGTAAATATCTGTGTAAAACTTATGTAGAGAAAAGAATATGACTGAGTGAAGGAGTTTTACTTGTTTCTATGAACCGTATGAACTGGACTAAATTAGATTTGCATTAGGTTGCGACAACATATATGTAACCTTGCTGTATCATTTTAGATTATCATTGTTTATTTCACTGTTAGTGTCATTCAGAATACCTCCAAGATGATGTTTAGCACAATATAATGACAAATGTAATCTATTTAAATTTTTTCTTCCCAGGACTCCAGCTCAGGAGAGTTCCAAGCTCCTGTGGAGGAGAGCTCTGACAGTGACTGAAGAAGGAGGAGAGCAGGAGCAGGAGGACAGACTGAGGGGGGCTCAGCTGCTGCAGGACATCAGAGGCAGGTTCGTCATATATCTACAGAAATTATCACGTGCCCAAATAAACCTCTGTAATCTTAACAATGCTTGTTGTTCCATTTTAAGGCACAGTTACAAAGACTTTCTCCAGATGGTTATAACTTATCTGTCAGGGGTTTTTCTGGACGTGATGGAGAACAGACGAGCCACACCAGAAACAGCCGAACCAAACAGGGCTGCAGAGTCATACATACAGATCTAGAAAACAAATTCTGCCAACAGGGTCTTATCCTACCAAATGGTAGGTTTTTTTGCACAGTTAATACAGTGTTTATGTTCAGAAAGACATTATTTCCTGCACACATTTATAATAAAGTAATGTTGCATTGAATCATTGTCTTTTTGTTGCTGCCGTTGGTTTATAAGGCCGAGTCATGTCCGAGAGAGAGAGAGATAGAAAGCAGGAGAATGAATAGGTATTGGTGTTATTTTGACAGTAATGATATTCTATTACTTAACAATGGCATAATACACAAACATAAAGATACTGTTTGAGCGGTAACAAACATGTCTCCAGCATTGTATATAAGAGAGAACCATAACCTTGATTTTATAGTGTAAAGCTGATACATTACAAAACCAATGCTGCATGTTCCCTAAACATTATGGTTCCTGTGAGAGATGGGACTGTGGGCATGTGCCAATTTGGCTGTAGGGAGCACAACTCCAGGGCCAAAAGGTCATGTGTCTTCTTGGGAGTACATCTGGAGACTGTGGACAGTCTGCAGCCGAGGGATGTAGCTGTAGTCTATGAACACAAAGGAGCTTTGTCCACTTTGACCCTTCTTTGTTTGCAGAACAATAAATTTAACATTTGACATCAACAACAAAAGCATAATTTTTAAAGCTACAAAAATTAGAATTACAAAAAAGAATGGCTTAGAAAACTTGGCCTTTATGGTTGACCTGCAGTGGCCGGTGGTTATGATGAGTTTAGTCCAGTGCAGCCAGAAGTGTCCGAGCTTCATAAACGGGATGTAAGAAGGAAAAATGCAAACTTGAGCACATGGTTTTGAAAGGATTTGAGATCAGAAATTGAACTACAGCGCAAATGAAAACATTGTCAAAGTATATTAAAAAAACAAACATCTACATATCAACAACATATCCAATGCAACAGCCATGACTGCACAAATAACAAAATAACTAAACATTAGTATTATTATGTTCTTGTTTAATTGGGTTGATTATATAAGCACAAAAGCCTTACTCACACATTCAGCTGTGGTATCTAGCTTACTAACAAAACATACTTTAGTAAGTAAAAGACTCTTACTGAAATGTATGAAACATCTCCAGATTCTTTAGCCACCGTCTGTTGAGTACAGTCTGTGACAGGATTTTTTTTTTATTACAATAAACAGACCACAGTAATCTGATATGACGTGAGTGTAACAAAGCAAACAATAAAAACAATTACATCCAGGCTAAATTTATAAAGTTGTCATGGATTTTATCCACAAAGCAGATTTCTACTCATCTTATTCCAATGCCGGTCAGACTCCAATTTGAACCTTGAACCTTTTGAACATTTGATCAGGGACATTTGGGTAGTTTATTGTACATGCATCTGTTTGGGCAGTGGGAGGATGCCGGAGAGGAAGAAGTAAGTAAATACTTTAGTTAAACATAAACATATATTAGTATATGCCTTTCCTCTAATAAGTTTCCTACTTAAAGAAGTGCAGAATAAAGTACGATAACAATGGGTTAAATTGACCCGTCAGGGCGCAGATTCCTCCAGTGTAAAACTGAACTGGTAGTGGACACAATATTTGTTTATAAGTAAAGACATCCAAGCAGCAAGTTTAGAAGAAAGAATATGTATCCTGAAACAGTAGGTCATTTTATTGTATTTAATACAAATGTGACTTTCAGTTTATTGGCCTGTTTTTCTATGTGTCCTATTGCCAAAAGAAAGATAAATAATTTTCTCAAAAATCATTAACAACAACAGCAACAACTTGTGTGCCCTGTTTACTACAGTGAACAGATTAACAAACCCTCCAGCTTTCCTCCAGAATTAGTTTCCACCATTAATGCAATGAGTTTGCCTTGTTTTTCATCAACAAGGTTCAAGGCATTAAATATGTCCAAAGAAATAAAACAACACTGCAGCCATAAGGAGACATTTGGTTGGGTTAACACATTTTACACCCATTAATGATAGAACAACTGAAAAAACAATCTCCAGCCTGAGTTCATCCGCATGCATGCCTCAATGTTTTACCCAATAGATTTCTAAAATCAGTACTAAGCAGTGTGTTACCACAACTCACTGATATAGTCAATAATTCCTTACAGTCTGGAACTTTTCCAGACTGTAAGAGCCTCTTCAAGAGGCTCTTGATGCTACAGTGCTCAACAACTAACGGCCCATATCGAACATGCCATTTTTAGGAAAGTCATAGAAAAAGTTGTATTTCGTCTCGGGTTACTTGACTGTAACCCTGTTCCCTTAGAAAGCGGGAACGAGATGCTGTGTAGCATTACGCAATGGGGAACATTCTTTGTGTGACTGGCTGTGAAGCAAGTGTGTCAAACACGCCAAGAATTGGCTTATAATACCTCGGTTGGTGACGCAGCTCATCAGCGGCAGCTGTGTGATTGAGCGCACCTGAACAGAGGGTATAAGTAACACATAATGCGGAAGCATCTTCAGGTCAACTTTGTCTGAAGAGCGCCCGGACACGCTCAGTGCGGCACTGCAGCGCAGCATCTCGTTCCCGCTTTTTAAGGGAACAGGGTTTCAGTCAAGTAACCCGAGATGTTCCCTATTAAAAGCTACACTTGATGCTGCCTAGCATTACGCTATGGGGAACAAGAATACCAACGCCGCCACACTGTAAGTGTCTGGACCACTCGGGTGTACACAAACACAAAAGAGGTCTCAAACACAATTTTGAGATGATGACTTAAGGACATGCAAGCTCGGAGTAGCATGAACACCCAAATTATAGAAACTGATGAATGTGTGCGTGGAGGACCAGCCTGCTGCATCACAAAACTGCTGCAGAGGGGCACCTTTTGCTAAAGCTGTTGAAGCTGCAACCCCTCTAGTAGAATGAACCCTTACACCTATAGACAAAGTTTGACTGCGCACCTCATAGGCCAGGGAAATGGCATCACTTGCCCAACGTGATATAGTCTGTCTGGTGGTAGCAGCCACGGCATTTGCTGGCATAGGCTCTTCTAGTAGAGGGAGGACTAGCACTCAAAATAGTCTCTAAAACAGGGGCTGGGAGCCCAACGTCTCTTAATTGGTCGTAAAGGTAAAGACGTAAAGGTTCCAGAGCTCAGGCTGGGGATGAAACACTGTCCCCTGTGCTATGAGAAAGGAGATTCCTCCTGGTCGGAATCAATTGATGTTGCATGCAAGAAGATGGCCTCTACATATCCCTTGCATCATGCAGCGACAAGATGGACCTAGGGTGGGACCCAAAGTGAGAAACTGGGGTCTGAACCACATAGATAGGGTAAGAAGCCCTCGGCGTGTAATTCTTATTTGCTTCAGAGAGTTGGCCCTTGGATGAAACCCCCTGGCTCTGAGCCACAGCTGAAATGGACTCATGTGCAGAAGGCCCAAAGGTATCAACATGGATGCAGATGCCATTAGACCAAATATTCTTTGAAAGAAGTGCACAGTTACTTCCTGGCCTAGCAGGATAGCTTTCAGGGTAGTTAGAATGGACGACACGTGCAGGAGACATATGTGCCTGCATCTCGGTTGAGTCCCAAACAACCCCTAGATATCTTGTACTCTGGGCGGCCGAGAGAACGCTCTTCTCGGTGTTGAGTCTCAAGCCTAGAGTCAAGATGAGCAAGGACTACATCCCGATGTCGAAGCACTAGCTCCTGAGACTTAGCTAATATAATCTAGTCGTCTATGTAATTCAAAATGCAGATGCCCTGGAGTCGCAGAGAAGCCAAGGCTGCATTCATGCATTTTGTATATGTACGAGGTGACAAGGTCAGGCCGACTGGACGAACCCGATACTGGTACGCTTCGCCCGATACTGGAACCTTAGGAACTTTCTCTGGCAGGATTTTTATGTGAAAATATGCGTCCTTTAGATCGATGATGACAAACCAGTTGCCAAATCGGATCTGGGACACAATCATTTTCATTGTGAATATTTTGAATTTTAATGCTTTGAGGTAGTGGTTTAACCCGCGAAGGTCTAAAATCAGGCGCAGCCCCCCCGTCTTTTTTCGGAACTAGAAAATACCGGCTGTAAAACCCGGTTTGTCTGTCTGGTGGGGGAACATGTTCTATGACCCCTTTGTCCAGCAGAACTTGCAGTTCCTGTGTCAATACATGCTCTCGTCTTAGTTTCACAGAAGTGGAGATCACGCCGTTGAAACGCAAAGGAAGATAGGCAAACTGACTGTAGCCTCTGACCACAGTCCTCATTACCCACGGGGAGATATTTGGTATTAGCATCCATGCTCGATTCACCACACTCTCCTTCTGGGCGGCACGCTTTTCTCTGGAAGGAGCAGGACCTGGTCGGGCCTGGGTGGCTGACAGTCCCGACTGCTGAGCACGGCGAGGGAGAACCTCACAAACGCCTCATTGTAGTGTTTTGCTTCCCGGAACTTAGTGGCGACAAAATACATTGCGTCGCCATAGAAAACGGAAGGCTAGATGGGTGCATCCAGGAGGAAGGCGCGGTCCTTCTCCTTGATGCCGTGAGGTTGAGCCACAGATGCCTTTTTGTCACAACCAAAGCAGACATGGAGCGGGCAAAAGTGCGGGCCGTCTGCTTAGTTCCACGGAGAGACAGGTCTGTGGCACAGCGTAGCTCTGAAAATGCATCCTCATCCATGGTACCCCTTGCGTTCAAGTCTTTGAGCAGGTCAGCCTGCAAAACCGCCATGGTGTGCAGTGCTGCACCAGTCTGACCCGCTGCCTGGAAAGCCTTCCCCACCAGTAAAGACGTGACCCGGCATGGCTTGTTGGGGAGTATAAGTTTCCTCAGGGAGGACGATGTCCTGGGGGAGAGATAGCCCGCAAGCGTCTCTTCCACCTGGGGCATCGACCCATACCCCTGCGCCAGTGCGCCCACGATAGTCGAAAACACATAGGATCTTAACAGGCAAAAGATCACAGTGCTGACACTCCCCAGAAAGTCCAAGGGCCCCGTGTTCTTCTCCCATGTACTCAAAACAAAACTCATGTTGATCCTCATCAGAAATGTACTGGCACAGAGAGTAGGTTTGCTCACACTTCACACAATGTGATCTGAAGACAAAAAAACCTGAATACTCTTCCGCATCATGTGTTACTTATACCCTCTGTTCAGTTGCGCTCAATCACACAGCTTCTGCTGATGTGCTGCGTCATCAACCAAGGTATTATAAGCCAATTCTTGGTGTGTTTGACACACGTGCTCCACAACCGGTCACACAAAGAATGTTCCCCATTGCGTAATGTTATGCAGCATCAAGTGTAGCTTTTGATAGGGAACAGCTACTTAATGACTTTCTATTACTTAACAACTGCTTTGATCCTTTTCAGTCAGGATTCATACCCATCCCAGATAGATACTGGACTCAACTACAATCTTAGGCCACCTATTCTTTTCAGAGAAGGCTTTTCCATTTGAACAAAAATGGCTTATGGACTTAACCCCACCTGCAGTCCACCCCCACCTCAAAGAATAAGGGCATTTTTTTAAAACAGCCAGGTACAAATTCTGGCTATGAGATGCTAGATGGTTTGAGAGAGGTGTGAAGGAAGACAATTTTTGTTAAAATGGAAAAGCCTTCTTTGAACAGAGGAGGTGGCCTCAGATTTATGTTGCCTAGTATTTATAATGCGTATTCTATCCATCCATCTATCCATCTTCTACCGCTTATCCGGGGCTGAGACGCCCAGACTTACCCCTCCCCAGACACTTCCTCCAGCTCTTCCGGGGGATACAGAGGCGTTCCCAGGCCAACCGAGAGACATAGTCCCTCCAGCATGGCGTCCCGGAGGAATCCAAAACAGATGCCCGAGCCACCTCAGCTGGCTTTACTTTGAGCTCCTCCGGAGTGACCGAGCTCCTTAACCTATCTCTAAAGATAGGGTAAGATAGGGTAGGCCTGATGGAGCCAGCAGGACAACATCATCGGCAAAAAGCATAGACGAGATCCTGTGGTCCCCAAACCAGACTCCCTCTGGCCCCTGGCTGCGCCTAGAAATCATGTCCGTAAAAATAATGAACAGGACCGGTGACAAAGGGCAACTTTCCTGCCGGAGTCCAACATGCACCGGAAACAGGTCTGACTTACTGCTGGCAATGCGAACCAAGCTCCTGCTCCTGTCGTACAGGGACCGGACAGCTCTTAGCAAAGTGCCCCGGACTCCATAATCACAGTCGAATGCCTTCTCCAGATCCACAGAGCACATGTGGACTGGTTGGGCTAACTCCCATAAACCCTCCAGCACCCTGAAGAGGGTATAAAGCTGTATTGTTCTGCCTAATTCCGAGGTTCAACTAACTGCCGCATTCTCCTCTCCAGTACCGTGGCATAGACTTTACTGGGGAGGTTGAGGAGTGTGATTCCTATTTAGTTTCAACACACCCCCTTCTTGAAAAGAGGGACCACCACTGACCACTGACCACTATCAGAGTTAGTTTCAGGTCAAAGTCTCTTGGAATTAGAGACGAAAAGTCTTCACCTTGAAAACTGAGTCCAGATGCTTTTACATTACCCTTTTCTTCAAGATGACCTGCATGACTGAGAACCTTCACATACTTTATGCCACAGACTGTCACAATTGAAGCAAAGTATTGTGTTTGATTTACAGGAATGGACCCTGGCAGTGATAGGTCTCCTGACAACAACCAGGTTAAACCATTTCCTATTTATAGAATTTGCAGAATGGTAATTACAGAATGGTAAATATTTTCCTATTTTCTGTTTCAGGCTGAAGGTGGAGTTACTTATGCAAGGGTGAATGTAGCACCCAGGAGCGCCACCTGCAGGCCGACCTCAGGAAAACACAGACAGGACCCAGTAGTCTACTCTGAAGTGAGGTACCGTCAAGTAGAGTGACTTTATGATGCAACTGAATGGATTCAACAGTAATTCTGAAGCTGTTATGATCTAGGACTGAACCTACTGGTTGCATTTCAACACAAGCAGTCATTTATTCCAGATCTTATTTTTACAAGGTTCTCTTAGCTCAAAAAAACCCTGTGTAACTATCAGTCAGTAGTTTTGCGTAACTTTAACGCCCAAACATATATATCCTGGTATTCAATTAAAGGTTCTTAGACAATAGTCATGTCCATCTCACTGACACTTTCAGCATTACAGAAACCACCACCGTAACTTAAAAATCCTCTTTGTGACAAAGTGGGTTTGTCCAATAACTCACTTTAGTTTATGTAGTTGTGCATTGCATGTGTTCATTTCATGTATGTGTAAAGTTTCAATCAATACCATTTCAACAATACAGCTAAATTAAACTATCCGGGTTTGTTTTGTTTAGTTTATATTTAGTTTGCCAGTTATTTAGCACACAACACACAGTTCTGTTAAATATGTTTTATTATAAATTGGTTTTGTAAAGTTAGTACATTTTAGTTAGTCATCCATCTACAAACTTACCTGGCCCACCACATGTTTAGATCAAAGAGGGGGAGGTGCTTAGGTTGGCCATTTTTATAACCTCAGGGGTAGGTCATGGACCAGACCATGTGGAGGGAAATCTCTTTGGAGTTTTTGGAGTTTAATGTATTTGTGTACTGTGATTAAGTTCTTTGTGTTTATAGTCTTAGTTAAACACTGTTATAAGTTATGGGACTGAAATCATTTGTGAAGGTAGAAAGTACTTACATTTTGCTAACATGTAAAGTCGTGACCTTACCTTAGAGTCAGGGATACCTGTCCAGGGGAGGGGCCTTACCTGCTGGGAGAGTATAAAAAACTGGGAGTAATTGCAGAGAAGGAGAGTGTAGCCTGGTACATGTGGAGTTTCCTCAATTTTGGTAATGGCTGTTGTGCATGACTTGTGCGTGACTTGTTAAGCGCAGTTATGGTTTTGTAAACATGTATTACTTTTCCACAGTGCTAAATAAATTGGGTTTTATGGGAACGTTCTGTGAGTCTGCCTCCTACTTTTGACTACTTTAGCCAGCTTCCCCACACTCTTTGTCAAGCTTTAAAGGAGCAGAAATAAGCCAATACAATTTTTTGGGAGAGACTTCACCCACCCCACCACAACTCCTACAATGTTGTTGAATTTATAATCGATGTAAGTTTTGTACAGTCTGTTTTTTTCCTTATGGTAGGGCACACACGTTTTAAAACAGATGCTCTCTTTTAAATACAGTATATAACTAATTACTAAACTGTGCATAAGTTAAAACTCTAGCCTTTCTCTGAATACTTTGCATGTTTCCACCAATGCTATAAGGGTTCTCTCTGGTTTCTGCTTCCTGCCACCAAGGGATTCAGACTCTCAGAAAATGATGGCAAAACAGCACACCTTAAGGCCTGTTCACATCGGACGAATTTAACGCCTTGTGACTAAACAATGGCCGCCAATGCGAGTGTTCACACCGACACGAAAAACGGCACATGTAAAAGCGTCAGTTTTTAAAAAACGCCTCGGGTTTGTTTTTTTGGTTTGACGCGCCGTATCAAAAACTATACGACCAATGAGATTGGCACTTTTGCTAACGTGTCTGGAGCTTCTGAAGTTACAGTAAAACACAACTTGGGGGCGCTCAAACACAAAACGGTCTTGATGCACACATACTTAATGGCGAAGAAGATATACGCCAAGTAGCATCTACACTGCCGGGAAGAAATAAGACGAAGAAGATGCAAGGCAAAATGAATGTAGAGCTGCTGGTCTCGTTGGTGTCGGAACACAAAGGACTTATGACAAACGCGACATAGATTACAAAAATTACTTGCGCTCTTCTTCTGAGTGAAAAGCGAGTGTCAGAAGCGTAAAGTTGCGCAGTGCCACCTTGTGTACCGGGATATTTCTGCTTTACATTAAGCGCCCTCTAATGTCAGGGAATGAATTTGCATGTTCACTCGGCTCATCATCAGCGAAAATTGCTTGGGTGTGAACACAAAAAACGCGCTGAAAAACGCTGGCAAATAACGCGCAACAATATTCGTCCCGGTGTGTACGGTCCTTTAGAGAGACAGCTACAATCAAAAATCAGCCATTTTAATTTTTTTTATCAAACACAGACCAAACAGCAGCAAACAAAAACAGGTGGTACCAAAATATGCAAATTCTGCCCAATTCTTTATAATGGAGACTCCGCCTGATTATTTCATAAAAAAAAAAAATCTTAATTGTTTTGGTTAGTTTAACATTAGAACAAATTTATTTGGTGCAGGTAATGTTGACATGTGTGGCTGTAATTTCAAAGAGTTCTTGAGCTTCAACAGAATTCATCTAAAGGGATATTAATCCAAGTATTGTTGTTTTTTAGGCAGAGATGTTTTTAGGATTATTTTACTGTTTTCCATCTTAATTTATTCTGAAACTGTACCATTACACATTCAAAATTTCCCTTCTGGGAAATCTCACAAGTGCCCCCGTCATTTTGACCAGAATTATTGAAATATACCTTGTAGTTGCAGAGATATATTAAAATTACTGTGGACATGTCCTTTTTGAGCAGACACACCAAAAGGCTCGGGCTTAAAGGGTTAAATGTTATTAGTTATCTGTCTATGTCCTTAAGAGTAAAAGACGCAATAAACTGCTAATTGCCCATTGTCTTACTTGATGGACCAGACCAAAAATGGTTCAAGAGCCCTTTAAGAAGAAATTAGAATCAACAAATGCTAGGTTTCTGGTGAAAATGGCGAGATCCCCTAAAGAGCGGCAACATGGTTCAATACCCTCTTGGGCATCTAAAGCACTTTAAATCATGCTTTCTATCACCCCATTCACTCACACTGGGGTAGACTGACAGAGACATGGCTGCTAAACACACGGCTTCAACCGACTCTGTCCACCACCAAACTCACCATCACAATCACACAGGTTCATACACCAGGGGCACAGACACAGTAAATAAACATAATGCTATACATTAATATAGCAGTGCATCACGGTCAGTCAAAGGATACATTTTGACAGATGAGTATAGCCACAAAGTTACAGAGGTGAGATTCCTGTTTAGCAGACAAAATACACTAACTTGGTGGTTTAGAGTGTGCAAGTGTTGTCTGAGTGGGACTGTCCACCTCTGGTTCATAAATGTGAATTACAAAGCAATAAAGTAGGTTTAAAAGTCCACTAAATTAGTTAACGTGTCATTTTCAGCTTCAAATATTAAATTCACTTTTTGCAGAAGTAATATTTTTGGCAAACACATGCATTTTACAGATTAGCCAATCAGGCAAAGCTAGAGTGATCTCATGAACCAATCAGCTTTGTGCTCAACTTTAGTATAGTTCCTCCACTGCCCACATTGAGTCAGAACCTCTGAAGAACACGACTCTACTCACAGAGACTATGATGATGTTAAACTCTATCTGCTTTATCCTGCTCTGGACTCTCTGTAAGTAACAATCCAACACAATATTCCAGATTGTAACATACAATTAACTAACATGACTTTTTAGTCTTTTCAGGTGGAGCTCAGGTACGTGAAGTCTTTCAGCCTAAAGTATTCCAAACTGCAAAGCTTGGAGACACAGTTGAAATACAATGTCACTTGAACAGTGTTTGGAGAAACAGAGTGTGGTACAAACTGAAGACCGACAGGATATTACATCTACTTGCATCAACAAACAACTTATTTGAACAAAAAACTATTTCTGATGACCATTATTCAGTGCAATCTTCCACCAATGAAAGTATTTTGAGAATTTCAAACCTGAAAAAAGAAGATGCTGGCACATACTACTGTGGAGTCTTGAACCTTGACGATGTCAACTTTGGATCTGGGACTGTTCTGGTGATTAAAGGAGACTCGAGGCCCATGGAGTCGGTCGTCCAGAGACCAGACAATATCACAGTGCAGCCTGGAGACTCAGTGACTCTCAGCTGTTCATTTATCACCAGCCACTGTCCAGAAGAACACATCAGTGTCATTTGGCTGAAAAATGCTTTTACTTCTGAAATAATCTATTGGAACAATGGAAATAAGAATGCCACCTGTGAGAGCAGAGCTGACTCTGGAGAAACTACATGTGTTCATAACTTCACCATGAAAGACCTCAGCTCTGCTGATGATGGAACCTACCTCTGTGTGGTGACTTCCTGTGGACAGACACTGTTCGGCCACGGGACCAGGATTCATCTGAACAGTAAGACAGAATAAAGGCACTTCATTTGTAACAGACAGATAATAGTACTGTGACTCTCTGGCTTCTAGACAAAGGGAAGTATAATAATGTATCATTATTAATATTATTGTCTATGAAAAGATAATGAAAAAATCACAAACTTAGTTAAAAGACATAAAACTATGTTGGGGTACATTTTTGTGCACTTATTTTTTTGGCTCATCTTAAAAACACAGAAACAGAGATTATTAAAACTGACAAAACAAAATGTGCAGAACAGTTTACCACTCCTGAGCCCATGTGACTGCACTGACTGTTTGAATACAACAGAAGACTTAGTTCAGGCTTAGTAGTAGCCTGGCCAGCCGCAACCAATGAGTGTTTAAGTATGGACAACTTCCCTATATACCCCATATTCACCTATATTGTTGTTACCATAGGTGAATAAAATGGCGGTTACATCCGGGCTTTTCGGCTTTAACTGCATATTAAAACAATAGTTTTCAGATAGCATTCACTGACATATTAATCAAAAATGCACCCCCTACAGAGTTGTCATGTAGTAAAATCTTTTCTCTAGAGACCGGGGCCATCTTTTTTACCAGGCTGTAAACATGATTTTTATACTTGTAAAATCGCCATTGGGTTATATTTACACTTTTGGTGCCTGCCTTCTGGTAGACAGCAGTACATCGCTGTATTTTGCTGTATATTGGTGCCCTTTTTTAAGGACCTTTATAGAGGATCCATGAGAGAGGCTTAGCCGCAACTAACTTTTTACCTATTCTATACAAAGAAGTTAGTCTGGCACCCTGTTGCTTCCATTCAATTTAAAGGGCGGGGTTTAAGGCGTAATGTTAACCAATCAGAGAATCACTAGACGTGGCGCAAAAGGCAATACCACAGAGGTGGTTGTCAACAAGGAAGCCACATTAGAGCTGCTAGTTACCATGGCCAGCAACAGAGCGGAGACAAAGGTAAATGACTTGTGTAATTTTTGTTTTAAAAACCTGACGATACAAGGCGTCACTGGCCATTCTGTGCAGATTTTTGACTGTAGCAAGTGTGACAAACAAGAAAAGAATAAGAAAATTGTTTAGGTTTAGCCACAAGTCAATTATGATATAGCCAGCAACCACAGCCTGCTGCAGACAAACTACTTGTGATTGGTCGAAGGAAGGGATCACACCAAAAAAAAATAGTCATGACTGGTATACCAGGCTAGCTATGTAGATGTCTGATACATAAAATATTTTTTTAATTAATTTTTTTCTGTTTGAAGTAAATGTGCAGGTGGGTCTGAGCATAGCTTTCATTGCTCTGATTGTGTCTAATATCGTTCTTGGAGCTGCTGTGTTGGGACTGCTGTGGGTGATCTGCAGCAAACACCAGAAACAAACTACAGGTAATAAACATGTTTAGTATGATTTTTGCCCTTTTTTTCATAATTTTTTTTTCACATTGTTTACGTGGTTAAAAAAAAACAAAAAAGAAACGTGGTCTTCTCCTTGAACCGTAACCTTATCGTGGTGGAGGGGTTTGAGGGCCCGAATTATCCTAGGGTCTCCCAAGACAAACAGGTTCTACATTTCGGGTCAGACAAAGAGCGGTTAAAACCCCCTTATGATTAGGACAATATCAAGGCCCGGTATGGCGCAACCGGAGCGTCTGGTGGCCGGGTCTTTCCCCACGGGGCCCAGCCGTGCTCAGCTCGAATGAGCGAAGTGGGGCCGACTTCCTGTGGGCCCACCACCTGCAGGAGGAACCATAAGGGGCCGGTGCGAAGTGGATTGGGTGGCAGTCGAAGGCGGAGGCCTTGTCGACCCAATCCCCGGACACAGAATCTGGCTCTAGGGACATGGAATGTCACCTCACTGGCGGGTAAGGAGCCTGAGCTTGTGCGGGAGGTTGAGAGATTCCGACTAGAGCTAGTCGGGCTCACCTCCACGCACAGCTTGGGCTCTGGAATCCAAACCCTTGAGAGAGGCTGGACTCTCCACTACTCTGGAGTTGCCTGCGGTGAGAGGCGGGCGGTGTGGGCTTGCTCAATGCCCCCCAGCTCAGCCGCCATGTGTTGGAGTTCACCCCGGTGAACGAGAGGGTCGCTTCCCTGCGCCTTCGGGTTGTGGAATAGGTCTCTCACTGTTGTTTGTGTTTACGGGGTGCTGGAAAGTGCTCCGAGCAGGGCAGGGACTCTGTCGTTCCACTGGGGGACTTCAACGCTCACGTGGGGAGCGACAGTGACACCTGGAGGGGTGTGATTGGGAGGAATGGCCCCCCAGATCTGAACCTGTTCTGTTATTTTACTTCTGTGCTAGCAACAGTTTGTCCATAACGAACACCATGTTCAAGCATAAGGGTGTCCATTAGTGCACGTGGCACCAGGACACCCTAGGCCGGAGATTGATGATCGACTTTGTAGTTGTTTCATCTGACCTCCGGCCGTATGTCTTGGACACTCGGGTGAAGAGATGGGCGGAGCTGTCAACTGATCACCACCTGGTGGTGAGTTGGATCCGATGGCGGAGGAGAAGGCAAGGACAGACTCGGCAGGCCCAAACGTACTGTGAGGGTCTGTTGGGAACGTTTAGCAGAGCCCCCTGTCAGAAAGATCTTTAACTCCCACCTCCAGCAGAGCTTCGACCAGATCCCGAGGGAGGTTGGAGACATTGAGTCCGAGTGGACCATGTTCTCCATGGACAGGATTTCTAGGCGCAGCCAGGGGCCGGAGGGAGTCTAGTTTGGGGACCACAGGATCGTCTCTGCTTTTGCAGATGATGTTGTCCTGTTGGCTCCATTAAGCCAGGGCCTTCAGCGTATGCTGGCACAGTTTGCAGCCGAGTGTGAAGTGTCAGGGATGAAAATCAGCACCTCCAAGTCCGAGGCCATGGTTCTTAGTCAGAAAAGAGTGGATTGTCCCCTTCAGGTTGGTTGTGAGCCCCTGCCTCAAGTGGAGGAGTTCAAGTATCTTGGGGTCTTGTTCACAAGTGAGGGAAGGAGGAAACGGGAGGTTGACAGGCGGATCGGTGCAGCTTCTGCAATAATGCAGTCAATGCACCTACTGTCGTGGTAAAGAAGGCGCTGAGCTGTGAGGCAAAGCTCTCGATTTACTGGTCAATCTACATTCCTACTAACACCTATTGTCATGAGCTTTGGATCATGACCGAAAGAACAAGATCCCGGATACAAGCGGCCGAAATGAGCTTTCTCCACAGGGTGGCGGGGCGCTCCCTTAGAGATAAGGTGAGGAGCTCGGTCACTCGGGAGGAGCTCAAAGTAGAGCTGCTGCTCTTCCACATCTAGAGGAGCCAGCTGAGGTGCTTACCTAGGACACGCTAGAGGAACTATGTCTCTCGGCTGTCCTGGGAACGCCTCGTCATCCCCCCGGAAGAGCTGGAGGAAGTGTCTGGGTAGGAGGAAATCTGGGCGTCTCTGCTTAGACTGCTGCCCCCATGACCCGGCCCCAGATAAGCGGTAGAAGATGGATGGATGGATGGAGAAGGGTTTACGTAGTTGTGCTATGCATTATCTACAAATAGAATATTATCATAAATGTTCATGTTGTCTTCCTGGGTCAAACTGAATTGGTCAAACAATTTAGGTAAAAAAAACTGATTCTGTAGGTGTGTATAGAACCAGTAAAGAGCTTTCAAATTGCTCCTTTTCCACAGACTCGGATGTATTTTCCGTTTGCCAAAATATAACCTGTCTGTATTCTTTCTTTAGTTGAGAAGGGAGGTAATAAGGAGCTTCAGTGGTTCCCTTCATTCCTCCTTTAGGACGACCTTACTTCTTTGCGCCACCACCAGAACTACTTATCCAAAACTTCCAATAGAGATGTTAATGTGATGGGTTTGTGAGTTTGAAATTGCACTTTATCAACCATTGGGCTGTTCCATAAGAATCTGTATATTTGATTTACAGGAATGGACCCTGGCAGTGATGGGTCTCCTGACGACAAGCAGGTCAAACAAATTTCTATCATTTTAAAATATTTTGACAATTTCCAGAATGTTAATTTTTTCCTTCTGTTTCAGGCTGAAGGTGCCGTTACTTATGCAAGGGTGAATGTAGCACCCAAAAGCGCCTCCTGTAGGCCGACCTCAGGAAAACACAAACAGGACCCAGTGGTCTACTCTGAAGTGAGGAACCGTCAAGTGGAGTGACTGACTGATGCAACTGAGAGAATCACATTTAATTTGATTGTATTTTAGCATCAGGCGGTGAATCAGTTATTAATCTGTCTTTTTGTCATTTTTACTCAAAATAAATACAGTTTGAGAAGAACTTTAAGTGTCGTAGGATTATTTCTTTAAATATCTTATTCGGCCAAGTGAAGCTCTCAGGTCTGGAAGTCTTTTTGCAGTGCCCTCGGTGATAAGATTAGCTTCTCTTCTGGATTCCACTCATGACAAAGAACAGACCAAGAGAGCAAACCAGGACCTGGAGGCAGCCAGAATCCTTTCTTATGGAGGTCAGTCTGAGAGTGCTGCTTCTCTGCCCTCTGTTCACGCTCACCCTTGCCACTAACCCAATATCTGGAAAGATTCCTGAGCAGTCTTAACTCATTCTGGTCTCTGTACCATCAGATTAGTGCTTCTGTTTACATTTCACAAAAACTGTTTGACAAGATCTTAACACTTCATCTAGGCTCTATTGTGAGGATTTTAATAGATGATGATGTTTTAATCTATCCACGAGCTTTGACCAATCACATACTTGCTCATGCATAATGAACACTCTCATGTCAAGTAACAGCAACCAAAAGAGACAGTAGTAAATCTAATTCTAAAAACATCTATTTACACACCATAAGAGGGTGGGAAAAAACAACAGAGAGAAAAGGGAAACAAAGTGAAACACAGAAAATTATTGACATTTAATTCACACAATGTTTAACGAGATGGAGATAATTACAGGATCAGATCAGTCTGATGTGGAATTCAGAGACAGAAGTTTTAAGTGGTGCCTGTGGTGGTCGTTAAACAATGAAAAATTTGTTTTTCCTGGTAAAGGTTCCATTAAAGGTTTGTGTCCAGCTGCAACTACTGTCTCAGTGAGATAGACATGCTTTTAACAATTTTATGACAAAGAACCATCCAAATGATTTTGAAAAAAAAAATATTTTTTGGCTAAACATAACACAGTGCTTCTTTATGTTGAGTGCTAAATTTCAATTTGATGTAATGTGTTATGTATTTTGTAGTGGAATTTATCCATTTTAACTTTTAACTTTTAATGGAAATCCAGAAAAGATTTGATGATGTGGTGTTGTTAGAGGTGTGTGAAGGGGTTAAGACTGGGATAGAAAAAATAAAAACAGGCAGTGGCGCTTAGCCATAGTATAAATTCAGGTAAGGTTTTTTAACTTCCAATAGAGAATTACTACTTACAACACCATAAATATTGAAATTAGCTTTCTGTTTTTAAAGCTTTGAATACATTAACCATTAATAGCGTCAATTTATGTGTTAATCTGTGACAGTAGTTACACCTCACAGTGAAAGTTAAAGTAAGTGGTGTTTTTTTTGTTTTTTCTTAATCAGACCAAAAAGAGAGAATAAAAAGTTGCCCTATGTGGTTTAGGGTGTGAGTGTCTACATCAGAGCTCTTTGAGGGTAGTTTATTTTCAGCACTGCCTAAGCCACAGCTAAGCTACCCTGACTTTTTAATTATTTCAAGAACTTGTGGTCAACAGTTTATAACATGTTGAATTGAATTGATCACATTGAATAGTGAACATGAGATGGAAAGTACTGTATGTCATTTTTAAATAAACTATATCTAGCAAGAAGTCTAGTCTGAGTGAGGCTCAATCCAGTCGCTTCTTTGATTTGTTTTTGTAAATCACTAGGCAAGAAAGTTTGTGTAAATGACAAAAAATGGGTTACAAAGACATGGTCCACCTATCATGATCTTGAAATATTCAATAATTCAATTGTTTCCTGTTTTAAGCAAAATAGTTTTCTGCTCAACCAATCAGATAAAGCTAGATGACTCCTGTAATCCAATCAGATTGCTCAACTCTAGACTTCATAAGTCTTCCACTGCCCACATTAGAATCTCTGTAGAGACCATTGCGATCTTGAACGTTCTCCACCTTTTCCTACTCTGGACTTTGTGCAAGTAACAATCCAACACAATATTCCACAACATTTCATGATTAACATAACTTTTTGGTAATTTCAGGTGGAGCTCAGTTACTTTATGTCTTTCAGCCTGAATTATTCAAAACAGCAAACATGGGAGACAAAGTTGAAATGAGATGTCGATCTCCAGTACTTTGAAAAATATAGTATGGTACAAACTGAACACCAACAGGAGACTCGAGCAGATCCCATCAATGGGGAAATTAAATAAACGTATAACAATTACTAACAAAAAATCTACTACTGTGGAGTCATGGCCCTAAATATTATACCAAGTTTGGATCTGGGACTGTTCTGGTGATTAAAGGAGACTCAAGGCCCATAGAGTCGGTCGTCCAGAGACCAGACAATATCATAGTGCAGCCTGGAGACTCAGTGACTCTCAGCTGTTCATTTATCACCAGCCACTGTCCAGAAGAACACATCAGTGTCATTTGACTGAAAAGTGCTTTTACTTCTGAAATAATCTATTGGAACAATGGAAATGAGAATGCCCCCTGTGAGAGCAGAGCTGAGTCTGGAGAAACTACATGTGTTCATAACTTCACCATGAAAGACCTCAGCTCTGCTGATGATGGAACCTACCTCTGTGTGGTGACTTCCTGTGGACAGACACTGTTCGGCCACGGGACCAGGATTCATCTGAACAGTAAGATATACTGTACTATATCTTCTTAATAATGTACATGCATCAAACAGATACCAATCTTGATCAAAACTCACTTAATCACCTTCCTTCTGCACTGCTCAAAATACAGCTGGCAGACCGCTCTAGTGAATTCTAGTGAATTACTTTGATTGTGAATAGTTGTGTCTCTCTAAGTGTCAGCCCTGCAACCAACTGGGTTTAAGGAGAAGGATGGAAAAAGGCTAAACAATTGTCTGTCACTGAGTATACACCTTGTCACAGCCTGAAGATCAGGCCCTGTGTCATGAAAATTTCTTTACTCTCACTATACATTTGTGTTTGTATTGCGATTGGTCGGTTGATGAAGTCAGTCAGTGTGTTCCTCTGATTAGCAGAAGGCGTGAGTGTGGGTGGGATTGTGTGAGTTTTGGGATACACAAAGAAGAATGGGAAACACAAGGAACATGAGATGAGTAGGCAGTTTGTGCAGAAGTTTTCTAATTTGCCTTCAGTTGTGGAA
Source organism: Neodontobutis hainanensis (assembly GCA_024349245.1). Lineage (NCBI taxonomy): Eukaryota > Metazoa > Chordata > Actinopteri > Gobiiformes > Odontobutidae > Neodontobutis > Neodontobutis hainanensis. The sequence goes on along the minus strand of JALDNG010003496.1, from coordinate 1,653 downwards.
ATAGAGCAGTGTTTGCCAACCGGAGGTACAGAAACCCCTAGGGGTCGGTGAGGATATTTCAGGAGGTACGCAGAATTATTTGATAATTACATTCATGCTGCATGCGGCAAGAGGTCGTCAGTTGTGTAGTAGGAAATTATCCAATTTTTCCTAACTGCAAAAGATTATTTAGAGATATACTGCTAATTTTGAGTGCCCTTGTAAGAACTATTCAGCTAACAACTTTTAACAACTAACAATTTTGAGTAGGCCTCGAGAGATTTAAAGGAAACAAGTTTTCTCCTTTTTCAAGTTTAGTATGCAGAAATTTCTCAGATTTCCCACTTTCTTTTTGCACCTGAACACATTGTTGTAGTCACTAACAATGTCTGCGTCTAATAGAGCTAAGTTCTTCTGTTGACAGCAATATGTCTGTATTAGACACTAATGTTGTGTAAAATAAGAGTTTGCTTAGAGTGAAGTCATGTTTACAGTCCGTTATCTGACTCTGATGCAGGTCCCAGGGCAAGCCTTCAACACACTCTCACTGCCTGTAGCAATGTCTAATGAAGGCTGTAATATAAATAAGATGTGTATTTTTTCAGGTTTATTCTCCAATTGCCACAGTACTACGTACTAAGATTATACTTATTATCATATTTTTGCTGCATTGAAACAATTTTGCCCATAACTGTTTTCTCTTTATTTTTTATGTTGAGTAGTTTTGAGATGCCTTTATTGACAAGTAAGATTTTATTATTAGTAATGTGTCATTTTTTACTTAAATCATAATATTTAACTAAACAAATGTTGAATAGCAGTGACATTAAACATTTAAATATGCAGTAGCTGTAGCTCAGTGGTAGAGCGGCCATCATTCGGCGGTGGGTGGGCGATGCACGATGCCCGCTCGAAACATCCCAGAACATCAAAACATCCTGCTCTCCCGCACATACTGTTGTTGTGTCCTTGGGCAAGACACTTAACCCACCTTGCCTCCAGTGGTGTTCCAGCTGTAACACTGGTAAATAGCTTAATAGATGTAAAGTGTAGTAGTAGGTGGAAAAGCACTTTAAATATAAAAAAAGAGTTAATAACATGATTATTGTAAGTAATTTTTGTTGTTTAGCATTTTGCATTGGACCGCATTGTGCTGTGTGACACAGCCTTTTGTTTGAAAGAGGAGGATCACACAGCCATCCGTCTGTGGGGGGAGTGCGTGTACTGTGAGCTGCTGCCCATAAGGTTGCTCTGTTAACGGCACGTTTTTTCCCACCACCCCACTCACGTCCTGGGGCTCCCTTGTTGATCTGGCTGGGGGAAAGGGACTAGTGTCTTCTCTGTCCCTCGACTTTTCCACAGAACAGGTGTATTCCGGTTTTGCTTTCCAGGTGCGTTCTGGTGCTTCCTGTGAGCAGGTCAAGGACACTTTCTCCACTGTTTCTGCGGACCTTAAAGGGGCCGCCTCGGAGTGCTCCTCCTGCACTGACATGGCAATTGAGGAGCTGCTCAAGGTGGTGACCACTGCAGCGCGCGCCTCATTATTGACTGGCCGCAAGAGCAGGACCCCACAAAACTCCAAACATGACAGATTTCTTTTGGATAGCCGAGGAGGGCACAGCGAGTGCAAAAGGGGCCATAGAACTTGTTTCCCTGCTAGACAGACAGGCTATT
>JALDNG010003495.1:0-26399 GCA_024349245.1 Neodontobutis hainanensis | reverse complement strand
GAACTTCCACTGTTATGCTGATGATACACAGCTGTATCTACCAATAAAAGCTAATAATATTATATAAGTCAATACAGTGTTGAACATGACTCTAACACTATCAGCGTTCTACAGCAGGCTCTACTAGCACTAACTCTGTCAGAGCCACAGCTTCTCCTGCACAAAACTCTTCTGTGGAACAAGAAGACTTTACAAAACCAAAGAAGTCCTTAGACTTAACAAAATGGACACACAATCAATTATTTTGTACAAGACCTTTCTGAAAATCAAAAAGAAATATAAAAATATAAAAACTATCATTTGAAACAACTTTCCAATAACTCCCGAAGAATATAATCGTCACAAAAAGTATTCCCAAATACATATTTGAAATAATTAAAGGATTTAAAACAACAATATTTCAAAAATATATTTTTTAACAGAATAGACATTAAAAATAAAATGTACCCGTTCAGTTCCTGCTCGTAAAACCGGCGCAGTTTTCTAATATTTAATGTGATAACCTTTACGATTATTCATTTAGCAGACGCTTTTATCCAAAGAAACTTACTTTGAGCTTCTAATTACCAGTGTTACAGCCACTGGAGGCAAAGTGTCTCCAGGACATTGAAAAAAAAAAACCTTCTGCTAAATCTCACAAGTGCCTCCTTAATTTTGACCAGAATTATTGAAATGCAGTTACAGCGATAAAGTCAATTCACTGTGGACATGTTCTGTCGAGCAGACACTCCAAAAACAGGCCCAGGTTTAAATGTTTAACTGTTGTGAGCTGCAGCAGCTTCAATAAAGTCTGACCTAATCCTCACTAAACATTACATTCATCACAAGAACTTTCAAATATAGTTGTTTGAAACAGTTATTTCCTGCCTTTGTTTCTTTTCTCTTTACATCCTTCAAGATTCTCAAATGACACTGAAACAATAATAAATCAAACACTTTCATATTTTTAATAAACGGAACAATAAAGAGTAAGATTTACAAACAGTGCTCAGTGATTATAAAAAGATAAAGCAGTTGAGAGAGGGTTTAGAGTCTGTCCAGGTCATCAACCAAAACAACCATGACATAAGCCTGAAAAGAGAACAGAGTGTTGACATTTCTTCTGGAGCTGAGACAAAATGATTATATTTATTGGAGACAGTTCTGGTCGGGACTCAATATTTGAGGCACAGGTTGTGCTTGTGTTTAATGCAGTGAAGACGATAAATACAATGTTTAAATTCATGAAGCCAGAGCCCAACGACACTGACTCTGTTTAAAAGCACAAACAGCTGTTGAGAAGAAAGACTTTGTCATGTTTTCTGTTTGAATAGGACTTTATCACAACTATAAGCCTTCACACTGATCCAAACCCTTGGAGTGGTTCAAGAGTTAGGATCAGTGTTACTGCTCCAGATCAACCTCGTGCCACTAAACCTGCTCCGGGACGCCTGAACTCTGGGACAGTTTGATAAAAGTGACCCTTTGGTCTGGCCCTGGTCTCTTCTGTCTGCATCAGAGGAAAGGAAAGCTCTGTGCAGTTTCTGTGGATTCAGCAGAGCTTTGTCTCCAGAGACACTTTTATAGATTTTACAGAGAATCAGACGAGGCTCTGATTGGCCTCTGTTCACTACAGCATCTACTCACCAGAGTGTATCCATTCGATAGTGAGGACGCTTTTGAGTTCAAGCAGCTCCTGAACATCAAGCAGCTCCTGAACATCTGAGTACTCCAGTTCGTTATGGTTCAGATCCAGTTTTCTCAGATGTGAGGGGTTGGACTTCAGAGCTGAGGCCAGAGAAGAACAGCTGGACTTTGACAACCTGCAGCCCCTCAATCTGAAAAAAAGAATAAATGTTGGAGGTTAATCTAATAAAAATAAAGGAACTCAGTTTTGAAGAATACATAAGTCTTTATTTCATTTGTCTGGAGGTCTTCACGTCTTCAGGTCACACCAATGATTGTAAATATAGTGGAAGCTCATTGGTCCCAGTTCTGCAAAATGTGTCTCACCACAGGACGATTACATCCGGGCTTTTCTGACTCCTGCGTCAGAGGATTTTCCTAAAATGGACAGAGAGGGTAGTATCTGAACTGCTCCAGGGCTTTTCAAACGCATCATTCAGTAAACACACACCTCATCTCAGGCCTCCTCTCATCTCCTCCGTCTCTCAACCCAAGGCAGGCGGCAGCACAGGACGAGAGTGGGCTCAGCGTAAACCGTCAAACGTAACCAACCACAAACACAAGGGTTTGTAGCTTTTGATCTTTTGATTGAGTGAGCAGCGTAAAAACCTCCTCTAATGACAAGCCCACTGACTGAGTGAAAGCAATAAGAAGTGAGAAAGTTATTTGTCTGTCAAACCCTAAACTTAAGCCCCGCCTACATATAGACTAACCAACCATACATTGAATCTTTTCACCATTCTTCACCACGTCTCACACTCCTAACAGGTCTTTTTTAAGTCCATAAGTAAGACTAGTGCAGTCTCAGACTCGGAGGACAGTGTCAAAAGTCCTGTCCTCCTGAGTGGACTCATGTCTGTCCTCTGTCCACTCCGGCTCTGCCGACGTTCTCTCTGCTAGTCCCACTCCCGCCAAACCCTTTCCCCGAAACAGAACCATCCTGTGGTTGTTTCATCCACAGATCCTGCCGTTAGTCGTCTACACAGCACCAGTGTTAGCTAGTTCTCCCAAACGTCCTTTCAGCTCTATTTATGTTCATTTAACCCAGGCCTGATACGGCACTAGATCTTGGCTGGAACACTCTGTGCTTCGACATGTTTCTGCTTCTCGTGTCACATTTATGGAACAGACAACGAGAGGGAATATCTTAATATCTCAAATTAGAATAAGTGAACTATGTAGGCTGTTTCTGTGGAGAGTAGCAGAGCTGCTCAGAGGAAAAGAGTAATACTCACACAGACACCAGGAGTTTAGAGGTTTGAGTAAAACAAATCAAAAACTAAAAAGCTATCAACATTTACTAATTACAAAAAGATCATTATCATTTTAGGAACAATTTGGTCAAATAAGAGCTGCATCCTCCTGTAACAGATTGAGTTATTTAAAGTAGTTATTTAAAATAATTTAATGTCTGTTTCTTTTTGTGTCAACTGTGATGACTGTTAGTGTTTAACACAACCTTACTTATGCCTATGCCTTTAACTTCTGTTAATAACAACAATTGCACCGAGAACATGCATTGTTCATTTTTAATTGAGTACAAACAGTGACATGTGAAAAGTCTGGTGTAAAATATGTTTTGTAAAGTATAGTTTATTAGAAAAGCGTTTGAGTAATGCACATGAATAAGTGCTTGTTGTTCTCTGGTGAGTAAAAAGTCAGACAGAAGTGGCAGGAGTCCGGTCTTCAGTAGGTTTGTCTGGATCACCTCCTACAGGAACAACACACAGACAAGTCAAATACAATGGCCCCAATAACACTGACAGCTTTATTATATTGAAAGAATGTCAGCAATATTCAACCTTTATTTCAGACACAAAGTTGGTCCAAAGAGAAAACATTATAAAGTTAAAATACTGTGTCGTCCATTATATGTGGTTAATATGAAGACTCTTGATGGAGTTTTCTGACTCCTCCGCCTCAGAAATTTAGAAATGGTCTAAGTCAATACTATTAATATAGATTTTAATCGGTTTCTTGTGATCACTGTATTCAAATGTTAAACTTTTTTACCTTAAGACAACAATAATAAGATTTAAATCTTCTTGTGAGACTAAAGCATCATAAACTTCTCTCTCAATTTCGTCGAATCACAAAATAGTGATGTTCAGAACAAATAAACTAAAACATACTTAAGTCTGTACTGTCTTCATGAACAGTTTATGCACCACATTTTAATGAGACTTCTCCAGATCTAACATGAATCTAGAAATATTACTTAAAATCCCAAATATATACTTTTCAGTCAAAGGTTTTAACTGCTTTAGTAACAGCCTCAAAGCCCGTTAGCATAGCTCTTAAGATAAACTCTTCATAAAGAGACAAATACACAATTTAATTTTACTCACCATAAATAGCTGGTCTGTCAATGAAGGGCAGCAAATATCCTGCTGGTTTTTGTGCAAAACTTCTCAGAGCAGCAAAAAACACAACTAAACAACACAGATTGTAAATAAACATGGATGTTGTGCCCATTGCTCCACAATCTCTAAAAGTTACCACAGGGATAAAGTTAGTTTTCAGATAACAAACAACGTATTAATGAAAAATTCATTGTTTGTTTCACAAATAAAAAGAGAAATAAACTGTGGAGTATTTAAAGAAACACATCTCGATTTAAGAAGGTTTGAGACTGAACAAAATGTCACTTGATGTGAACTTTGTAAAGAAGCAGAAAAGAGAAAACTCACATCCCTGCACGATTATCTCTACATTTGTGGAGTTATCAGTTTTATACTTTCATTTCCTCATGTGTTGTTCTAATGCTTTCATAAAACCCTCAAAGCTCTGGCGTGTCTCAGGAGATACAACTCAGTTTTTCAGGAAAATACCACAGTTTGTAAAAGTCCAAAGTCTGCCTCCATCAAACACTTTCTTCTTTTACGTTTGTCAAGACACATTTTCTTTTACATTCAGATGTAAATGAAAATATGACTTTAAAGTGATCTGGTTCAAAGAGAAGCTCTGGACTTTTATGGATCAAAAAAGGAAAGTACAACACACTATTTCTGAGCTCGATGGATTGGAAAAGACTGACACTGATTTACTGAAGACTTTTCATTTGTTCTTTGGCCAAGCATCCCTCTCATAAACATGATACAGTGTGACTTTATGAGCTGTTTGTTCAAACCCAAGAGTCAGAAAGAAGAGAAGGACCAGTGACTGACCTCAGAGTCTCCAGTCGACAGTTTGGACTCAATAGTCCTTCACACAACTCCTTCATTCCTGAGTCTAAGTCATGGTTCAGACTCAGGTTTAGTTCTCTCAGGTGAGAGGACTGGACTTCAGAGCCAGACAGAACTTCACAGTGAATCTTTGAGAGTCCACAAATAAAGTCTGTAAACACAGTAACATTAAGTCAAACATTAGAGATGTAAAGGTTCTCAGTCGTCCAGGTCACAGAACTACATTTATTCACTTTAAATTCAAAGTTTAAAACTATCTCCAGCTGCAACAGATACAAACATATTTGACTGTTTTTCATTATTGTCCCAACCTTTTCTTCTTTGTCAAAGCTCCTTACACTAAACTAAATATTAAAAACACTAAATATCTCACATCTGTTGAAAAATCAGATAAAAAGCTTCATAAAGTCTTGTAAAAATATAATTGTGACTGAAGCCCCACATTTACTTTCTAAACATGTATTTCTCTGTTTAATGGATAAACATTAATGACTGTATTGTTTTTGTCCCTGTCTGTGTGTCCTGTGAGGAAGGCAGGAGTCCTGTGAAAGAGCAGGCTCCTGTGAATGAGCCGTTCATGAAGATTAGACCTGTTCAAACCTGTGACTGTGACAAAGAAGACCTGGAGCAGCTTCACCTGCAGCTCCTGAAAATAAAGCTCATGTCTGCCACACCTCAGGATCTGTGTTTTATACTTCATCTTCAGAGCAGACACTTAATAGAACCAGCCACACTATATCAGCTTCTACAAGTCCTAATATTTACTCCATAACTGTGCATCTTTAACTAGACTTTGTCTACATTATTTAACATTAATATGATTTTATAAAAACTTACTCTCAATAATTACTGCTAGGTTGTATCTTGAAAACATCATTTGAGCTGATTTACTGAGACTTTTCATTTGTTCTTTGGCCAAGCATCCCTCTCATAAACATGACACAGTGTGACTTTATGAGCTGTTTGTTCAAACCCAAGAGTCAGAGAAAGAAGAGAAGGACCAGTGACTGACCTCAGAGTCTCCGACAGTTTGACTCAATAGTCCTTCACACAACTCCTTCAATCCTGAGTCTAAGATAAGTTCCGACTCAGGGTTAGTTCTCTCAGGTGAGAGGGACTGGACTTCAGAGCGACAGAACTTCACAGTGAATCTTTGAGAGTCCACAACAAGAAAGTCTGTAAACATGTAACATTAAGTCAAACATTAGAGATGTAAATGTTCTCAGTCGTCCAGGTCACAGAACTACATTTGTCACTTTAAATTCAAAGTTTAAACTATCTCCAGCTGCAACAGATACAAACATATTTGACTGTTTTTTCATTGTGTCAACCTTTTCTTCTTTGTCAGAGCTCCTTACACTAAACTAAATATTAAAAACACTAAATATCTCACAACTTTCTTCTTAATGACAGTTCCTGTTTGTGACTAAAGTGGTTTTTCTCAAGACTAAACATTTTCTGTAAATATTTAAACAGTACTTACAGAGCCTTTCTGCAGTTCCTCACGGCCGGGATCAGTCTCCGTCGTCCTTCAGCTGAAGTGTTGTAGAAGAGTAGGTCCAGCTCATCCAGAACCTCCTCTGACATCTGCAGCATGTAGGCCAGAGCTGAACACTGGATCTCAGAGAGCTTCTCTGATCTGTTCTTTGACTTCAGGAAGTCCTGGATCTGCTGATGGACCGAGAGGTCGTTTAACTCTGTCAGACAGTGGAAGATGTTGATGCTTCTGTCAGGAGAGATTCTGTCAGGAGAAATATAATCTGTGTTCATCTCCTTCAGGTTGTTGATGACTCTTTGTCTTGTCTCTGAGTCGATCTGTGTTGGACCCAGCAGAGCTCCCAGAAGCCTCTGGTTGGACTCCAGAGAGAGGCCGTGAAGGAAGCGCACAAACAGGTCCAGGTGGCCATTTGGACTTTGGAGGGACTTCTTCATGGAGTCTCTGAGGAAGATGTCTACTGTTGAGTTATGTTTCCAGAATCTCAGAAACTTCTTCAGTTTATTTTTTATGCTGTTGTTAAAGCAGTGGTGTCTGTAAAGCGCAGCCAGAAACTCCTGGACGCTCAGATGAACAAAGCAGTAGACTGATTTGTGGAAGATGACCGCCTCTTGTTTGAAGATCTCTGTACAAAGTCCTGAGTAGACCGAGGCCTCGGTCAGGTCCAGACCCACCTGCTGCAGGTCTTCTTGATAAAACATGATGTTTCCTTTCTGCAGATGTTCAAAAGCCAGTCTCCCCAGCTTCAGAAGGACTTTACAGTCGGCCTGTGTCAGCTGTAGATCAGTTGAATGTTGGTACTTGAGCCTCTTCCTGTGAGTCTGCACCAGCAGGAAGTGTGCGTACATGTCGGTCAGGGTCTGGGGCAGTGGTCCTCTCTGCTCGGTTCCCAACATGTGCTCCAGGACTGTGGCTGTGATCCAGCAGAAGACTGGGATCTGGCACATGATGTGGAGGCTCCTGGACGTCTTGATGTGGGAGAAGACTCTGTCACACAGCTCTTCATCTGTGAACCTCTTCCTGAAGTACTCCTCCTTCTGGGCCTCAGTGAAGCCCCTGACCTCTGTGACCCTGTCCACACACCTCGCAGGGATCTGATTGGCTGCTGCCGGTCGGAGGTGATCCATATAAGGGCAGAAGGAAGCAGTGTGCCTCTGATGAGGTTTACCAACAGCACGTTGACCTGTGACCTCTGTGTGACCTCAGAGATGAGCTGACATTTGTGTAAATCCAGAGGCCGTCTGCTCTCATCGAGGCCGTCGAAGATGAACAGGAGTTTCCTGTCGGCCAGCGTCTCTGCCGTCAGCTTCTGTAGCGTTGGATAGAAAACCTGTATCAGCGTCAGCGAACTGTAGTCCTGCTCTGGGACCAGGTTCAGCTCTCTGAACGACAGGGCACCACCAGATCCACCTCCTGGTTCTCTAAGCCCTGGGCCCAGTCCAGAGTGAACTTCAGAACCGAGAAGGTCTTTCCCACTCCAGCCACGCCGTTGGTCAGCACCACTCTGATGGGCTTCTGATCGGACGCTAACGCTTTAAAGATGTCGTGGCACCTGATTGGAGCGTCGTGGACAGTCTTCTTGGACTGAGTCTCCAGCTGCCTGACCTCATGTTGGGTACTGACCTCTTCACTGACCTCTGTGATGTACAGCTCAGTGTAGATCCTGTTCAGAGCCGTTCTACTTCCTGTTTCAGTTCCTTCAGACACACTTTCACATCTCTGCTGCAGACTCCTCTTATGCTCACCTGGAACAAAACAGCTTTATATTAAACAAGTTCTTCTCACTCTTTTATATTCATATTCTATTCATACAAACATATCTTAACAAAACAAGTTGTTTTGCTCTGACTTCTTTTCAGGTCGTCTCAGAGGTCGTTTACAGGGAACACTGGTCAGAAAAACACAACAGTCCTGTTGAAGCTGAGTCACGTTCACAGGACAACGTTACGACACAATCCTTAAATAAAACTGTCAGATCATGTGACTTTGCTCACAGCTGATTGGTCCAGTTTGGGTTTGTCTCTAAACCAGAATAAAAGCTGTGGAGTCAGTTACCGATGAAACCTGCTCAAAACTAAAACACCTTCTGGAGCCTCAAACTAAACCTGAACTTACCTGGATCTAAACCTGAACCAGCTTCAAACAACAGACCTCAGGTGTAACAGTCCAGACTGACCTGACAGACACTAGTGTACGCAGCAGAAAACCTACAAGCTGTCTTTCTAGTTCTGTCCACACTTTGGGAACAGATAACTGCAGAACGTCACTAAAACAAAGACTGTGACGTCTGTGCTTCATGTTTTAGAGACGACTAATACACAAGACGTTTTTACAATAATACTTTTGTAAATAAACCAATGTGAGAAAGACCGGTCACTTTTAGTAAAGCAGACAATGATGAGTGAGAGGCAACAGAACACCTTTGGAAAATATAAAACAAGAGAGAGACAGCATAAATTATTGTCAAAGGATTTAAAAAATAAATTAAAACTTTAGAACAGTGGCAGTAGAGGAGCTGTGCTTCAGTTTGAACCCTGACCTTATGGAGTTAGAGCCAGACACACTTTAACTTCTTCATTAACCAAAGACTCAAGCCTTTGCCACAACAGAGAGTTTTGAAACATGTCTATGTTCATTTAAAAAGACTGGACCTGCAGCTTTCACTGGTGGAATCAGGAGGAGTTTTATTAGTGACCAGAGTCATGTTAAATTCAACACAGTGGCTGCAGGGTTTTCTGAAGAATGAATGGTTTTACTGAGGAGAGTGTAGTCCAGTCTTGGTCTTTGTCCACACTGGGGACAGGGCTGAGGTGAACCAGACTGGTCCCAGTTTGAAGAGAGACACTGTCTGCAGAAGCAGTGTCCACAGCTGGTAGAGACTGGATCAGTCAGGACGCTCTGACACAGACCACAGGACGATGGGCCGTCACCAGGACTCTCTCTGTGGACATCAACACATTCATTAAAACAGCTTTACAAAAGGTCACAGCCTGGTCCCTGCTTTTGGACAAAAATACTGACCCCTCCTTTTGACCTGTTTCTGGAAATGGAGCCATTAATGAAACTAACTCATTTGACTGGAGTCATGTTCTGTCTCATCCTCTCACTTTAAATCTGAGCTCAAATGAAGACATTAGAAGTGAGTTATTACTGACAGATAAAAACATCTGACAATAAACAGGACAGTCTTCCTTTGGACTGAATGTGTCCTGTCTCCAGTTTTACACAGTTTTCATTTTAAACAGTGATGGAGAGATGAAAGTGTGAATATATCTGCACTGATCAGATGCTGATGAAGTCAATATAAATGATATTAGTGCATCACTTACAGTCGACTCTGTGGAGCTCCAGGTTCATTACTGAAGTTTAGACGGAGCTCTTTGGACCAGTCGCTCTTCAGAGACTCACAGCTGGACACTGGACGTTTTTACAATAATACTTTTGTAAATAAACCAATGTGAGAAAGACCGATCACTTTTAGTAAAGCAGACAATGATGAGTGAGAGGCACAAGAACATCTTTGGAAAATAAAAAAACAAAGAGAGGGCAGCATCAATTATTGTGAAGGGCTTTAAAAATATCATTTAAAAAACTTTAGAATAGTGACAGTAGAGGAGCTGTGCTTCAGTCTGAACCCTGACCTTATGGCTCAGTGTTAGAGCCAGACACACACTTTAACTTCTTCATTAACCAAAGACTCAAGCCTTTGCCACAACAGAGAGTTTTGAAACAGGTCTATGTTCATTTAAAAAAGACTGGACCTGCAGCTTTCACTGGGTGGAATCAGGAGGAGCCATTTATTTAAAGTGACCAGAGTCATGTTAAATACAACACAGTGGCTGCAGGGTTTTCTGAAGAATGAATGGTCTTACTGAGAGGAGAGTGTAGTCCAGTCTTGGTCTTTGTCCACACACTGGGGACAGGGCTGAAGAGTGAACCAGACTGGTCCCCAGTTTGAAGAGAAGACACTGTCTGCCCAGAAGCAGTGTCACAGCTGTAGGGAACGCTGGATCAGTCAGAAAATGGCGGCTCTGACACAGACCACAGGGTGTGATGGGCGCAGTCACCAGGACTCTCTCTGTGGACATCAAGAGATTCATTCATTAAAACAGCTTTACAAAGGTCACAGCCTGGTCCCTGCTTTTGGGACAAAAAGCTGACCCCTCACTTTTTGACCTGTTTCTGGAAATGGAGCCATTAAGGAAACTAACTCATTTGACTGGAGTCATGTTCTGTCTCATCCTCTCTACTTTAAATCTGAGCTCAAATGAAGACATTAGAAGATAAAACCTCACAAAATAGAGTGAGTCTAAAATAAAAATGCAATGATAAAGGACAAAATTATGTTTTGGGTCGTGTTGTATCTTGGAATAAATATTAAATCTCAATCAACAAAAATATTTGAAATTAGGTAAAAAAAAAAAACTCACAATGACCAAAAATAACTTCAATGGGATAAGACCAACACTGGATCCCCTCTGACACAGAACAGTGTCTAAATGTGTGAATACCATACAAAATACCAGGTCAAGGTTAAACACTGGACCAACTGAGCAAGTTGTTTGGGAAGTTTTTAAGGCGACATGTAGAGAGGCTGTGGATTATAAGTTACTCTTCAGCAAAAGATATTAGATGCTCTACAGCAAAAAGAAACTGATAAAATATATTTGGTTGAGCAGCCCTGCGACTAACCAGTCCTTATTAACTGTCCAGAGTGAACCCGCCTCAGGCACAAAGCTGCTGGGATAGGCTCTCCTTCTAAAGCCTCTTTCAGACAGTGTCTTCAGAGGGCGTCAGGAGACATGAGCCTGTGTCACTCTGGGACATCGCCCTATTTAAAGCCTCTACATGTCACAGAAAGCCACCCTCCTGTCTGTCACTAAACTGATCTGGTCCTGCAGCTGTTCTCTCGTCTTCTGTCACACTCTGTTCAAAGCAGCTTTTTCAAAATGTCTTTATGTGTGAACTGACACAAGGCTCATCACTGTCCAGACTCTACACCAGCCCTCCTCCTCCCAAAAGAACTAATGACTCAATCAATAATAATGAGTGTTTTTTAATACCAACACTTTCTAAATATAAATGATATTAGGTGCATCACCTGGCCGACTCTGTGGAGCTCCAGGTTCATTACTGAACTCTGGAGGGTGATCATGGACCAGTCACTCTTCAGAGCTACCACACACAGCTGGTAACCTGGGGAACACTCTCTGTTTGTAACGACACTCGTCTCTAAAACAACAGGATTTATTGTACAGTGTGTGTTAATAAGCAGCAGTCACTTCCTCTGACTACTTCTGTTCAGAAAACACACACTCGCTGCTGCCAGTTTCCTTCAGACACAATATTCTTATTTTTGGGCCTGAGCCTCAGTTAAGCAGTGGCTCCATGAATGTGTCCTACATGCTGTATCCAGGTCTGAAAGGTGTTGGGCGAGTCAAACAGTGAGCTCAAATCAAACACATGGACATAGCAGATGATGCTACTCACTGTGTCTCTTTATAAGGCAACATTTATGTTGTTTTGTCTTTGTCCTGTGTAATGCATTGTAAATGGTATTGAACTTGTTAGTCTTTGAACTGTCTCTTGTCTAAAAAAAAACAACTTTAAAATAAAAATAAAGAGAAATTCATGTGATAAATCCCAGAAGTCCTCTCTGGGCTTCCATAGACTCACTCTGTGAACTCTGGCTCCTCCCACCATCCAAACACATGAATGTAAAGGTGTCTCCTTCTAAAGCCTCTTTCAGACGTGTCTCCAGAGGACGTCAGGAGCCTGTGTCACTCTGGGACATCGTCCTATTTTAAAGTCTCCACATGTCTGAAAAAACCCTCCTGTCTGTCCAAACACAGTCCTGCAGCTGTTCTCTCATTTCTGTCACACTCTGTTCAAAAGCAGCTTTTTCAAGCTGGAGACACTCTGTTTGTGACACTCGTCTCTAAAACAAGAGGATTTATTGTACAGTGTGTGTTAATAAGCAGCAGTGAGCACTTCCTCTGACTCTGTTCTGTTCAGAAAACACACACTTTACAGTTTCCTTCAGACACAATATTCTTATTTTGGGCCTGAGCCTCAGTTAAAGCAGTGGCTCCATGAATGTGTCCTGTGCTGTATCAAGTCAACCACAGTGTTCTTAAATCAAACACAAACAGCTGATGATGCTACTCACTGTGTTGGAGCGGGCCTGGCTCGCTGCTGCCATCTGGAGGTTCCTCTTCATTATGACTCTGTGAAGACTGGGCCTCCTCTTCGTCCACACTGACATTATTCATGTTCTGTCTCAGTCTGAAAGGTGAACGAGTCAAACACAGTGAGCTCTGATCATTTTAATAAAGCACCTGAATAATTATCACATGGAGCTGGAGTTCATGTTAATGTTTAGATGTTGGTCTTAAAGCCTCTGCCTTTATTCAGGAGAACTGTTCATATTTGGGCCTGTGAAGGCCTCTGGGTAAAGTCTCCACAGTCCTCCAGAATCTGTTCTGATCTGAAGCTTTCTCACCTGCTTTTAGCCTTTTCTGCCCAAAACAAACTGGTTCATCATTTTCTTCTAGAATTCTGAACATTGTTTATGGGACCAACACGTTTTCCTTTAAAATATAGACAAACTCTTTAACAAATGTGACAAAAGTGTTCAGGCTGCTGTTGAATACAGACGACACACTTTAAAACCAACTCATTAAGAATATGATCATCTATAGGATTTATTCTAAACTAAATGGTACATACTCTACAGTTAAAGAGTTTGTATTATGAGCTGTGTTTTAGAAATAATTCTTTGCTCTGAACTTCCAGGGTTTAAGTCTCGGTAAAAGGCCCATGAGCCACAAACAGTTCTGGAGGAAGAAACGCAGTGGAAACACAGCAGTAAAAGTCAGCAGCTGTCTGTCCTCTGCCTCTGTAACAGTCCACACTGAGACAACAGCTTTAATAAAGTCAAAGACACTAATGTCACACTCACCTCCTCACACCAGGACAACAGCTTTAATAAAGTCAACACTAATGTCACACTCACCTCCTCACACCAGGACAACAGCTTTAATAAAGTCAACACTAATGTCACACTCACCTCCTCACACCAGGACAACAGCTTTAATAAAGTCAACACTAATGTCACACTCACCTCCTCACACCAGGACAACAGCTTTAATAAAGTCAAAGACACTAATGTCACACTCACCTCCTCACACCAGGACAACAGCTTTAATAAAGTCAACACTAATGTCACACTCACCTCCTCACACCAGGACAACAGCTTTAATAAAGTCAACACTAATGTCACACTCACCTCCTCACACCAGGACAACAGCTTTAATAAAGTCAGACACTAATGTCACACTCACCTCCTCACACCAGGACAACAGCTTTAATAAAGTCAACACTAATGTCACACTCACCTCCTCACACCAGGACAACAGCTTTAATAAAGTCAACACTAATGTCACACTCACCTCCTCACACCAGGACAACAGCTTTAATAAAGTCAAAGACACTAATGTCACACTCACCTCCTCACACCAGGACAACAGCTTTAATAAAGTCAACACTAATGTCACACTCACCTCCTCACACCAGGACAACAGCTTTAATAAAGTCAACACTAATGTCACACTCACCTCCTCACACCAGGACAACAGCTTTAATAAAGTCAACACTAATGTCACACTCACCTCCTCACACCAGGACAACAGCTTTAATAAAGTCAACACTAATGTCACACTCACCTCCTCACACCAGGACAACAGCTTTAATAAAGTCAACACTAATGTCACACTCACCTCCTCACACCAGGACAACAGCTTTAATAAAGTCAGACACTAATGTCACACTCACCTCCTCACACCAGGACAACAGCTTTAATAAAGTCAACACTAATGTCACACTCACCTCCTCACACCAGGACAACAGCTTTAATAAAGTCAACACTAATGTCACACTCACCTCCTCACACCAGGACAACAGCTTTAATAAAGTCAGACACTAATGTCACACTCACCTCCTCACACCAGGACAACAGCTTTAATAAAGTCAAAGACACTAATGTCACACTCACCTCCTCACACCAGGACAACAGCTTTAATAAAGTCAACACTAATGTCACACTCACCTCCTCACACCAGGACAACAGCTTTAATAAAGTCAACACTAATGTCACAATCACCTCCTCACACCAGGACAACAGCTTTAATAAAGTCAACACTAATGTCACACTCACCTCCTCACACCAGGACAACAGCTTTAATAAAGTCAACACTAATGTCACACTCACCTCCTCACACCAGGACAACAGCTTTAATAAAGTCAAAGACACTAATGTCACACTCACCTCCTCACACCAGGACAACAGCTTTAATAAAGTCAACACTAATGTCACACTCACCTCCTCACACCAGGACAACAGCTTTAATAAAGTCAACACTAATGTCACACTCACCTCCTCACACCAGGACAACAGCTTTAATAAAGTCAACACTAATGTCACACTCACCTCCTCACACCAGGACAACAGCTTTAATAAAGTCAAAGACACTAATGTCACACTCACCTCCTCACACCAGGACAACAGCTTTAATAAAGTCAACACTAATGTCACACTCACCTCCTCACACCAGGACAACAGCTTTAATAAAGTCAACACTAATGTCACCCTCAACTCCTCACACCAGGACAACAGCTTTAATAAAGTCAACACTAATGTCACACTCACCTCCTCACACCAGGACAACAGCTTTAATAAAGTCAAAGACACTAATGTCACACTCACCTCCTCACACCAGGACAACAGCTTTAATAAAGTCAACACTAATGTCACACTCACCTCCTCACACCAGGACAACAGCTTTAATAAAGTCAACACTAATGTCACACTCACCTCCTCACACCAGGACAACAGCTTTAATAAAGTCAACACTAATGTCACACTCACCTCCTCACACCAGGACAACAGCTTTAATAAAGTCAAAACTAATGTCACACTCACCTCCTCACACCAGGACAACAGCTTTAATAAAGTCAACACTAATGTCACACTCACCTCCTCACACCAGGACAACAGCTTTAATAAAGTCAACACTAATGTCACACTCACCTCCTCACACCAGGACAACAGCTTTAATAAAGTCAACACTAATGTCACACTCACCTCCTCACACCAGGACAACAGCTTTAATAAAGTCAACACTAATGTCACACTCACCTCTCACACCAGGACAACAGCTTTAATAAAGTCAACACTGATGTCACAACTCACCTCCTCACACCAGGACAACAGCTTTAATAAAGTCAACACTAATGTCACACTCACCTCCTCACACCAGGACAACAGCTTTAATAAAGTCAACACTAATGTCACACTCACCTCCTCACACCAGGACAACAGCTTTAATAAAGTCAAAGACACTAATGTCACACTCACCTCCTCACACCAGGACAACAGCTTTAATAAAGTCAACACTAATGTCACACTCACCTCCTCACACCAGGACAACAGCTTTAATAAAGTCAACACTAATGTCACACTCACCTCCTCACACCAGGACAACAGCTTTAATAAAGTCAACACTAATGTCACACTCACCTCCTCACACCAGGACAACAGCTTTAATAAAGTCAAAGACACTAATGTCACACTCACCTCCTCACACCAGGACAACAGCTTTAATAAAGTCAACACTAATGTCACCCTCACCTCCTCACACCAGGACAACAGCTTTAATAAAGTCAACACTAATGTCACACTCACCTCCTCACACCAGGACAACAGCTTTAATAAAGTCAACACTAATGTCACACTCACCTCCTCACACCAGGACAACAGCTTTAATAAAGTCAAAGACACTAATGTCACACTCACCTCCTCACACCAGGACAACAGCTTTAATAAAGTCAAAGACACTAATGTCACACTCACCTCCTCACACCAGGACAACAGCTTTAATAAAGTCAACACTAATGTCACACTCACCTCCTCACACCAGGACAACAGCTTTAATAAAGTCAACACTAATGTCACACTCACCTCCTCACACCAGGACAACAGCTTTAATAAAGTCAACACTAATGTCACACTCACCTCCTCACACCAGGACAACAGCTTTAATAAAGTCAACACTAATGTCACACTCACCTCCTCACACCAGGACAACAGCTTTAATAAAGTCAACACTAATGTCACACTCACCTCCTCACACCAGGACAACAGCTTTAATAAAGTCAAAGACACTAATGTCACACTCACCTCCTCACACCAGGACAACAGCTTTAATAAAGTCAAAGACACTAATGTCACACTCACCTCCTCACACCAGGACAACAGCTTTAATAAAGTCAAAGACACTAATGTCACACTCACCTCCTCACACCAGGACAACAGCTTTAATAAAGTCAACACTAATGTCACACTCACCTCCTCACACCAGGACAACAGCTTTAATAAAGTCAACACTAATGTCACACTCACCTCCTCACACCAGGACAACAGCTTTAATAAAGTCAGACACTAATGTCACACTCACCTCCTCACACCAGGACAACAGCTTTAATAAAGTCAAAGACACTAATGTCACACTCACCTCCTCACACCAGGACAACAGCTTTAATAAAGTCAACACTAATGTCACACTCACCTCCTCACACCAGGACAACAGCTTTAATAAAGTCAACACTAATGTCACACTCACCTCCTCACACCAGGACAACAGCTTTAATAAAGTCAACACTAATGTCACACTCACCTCCTCACACCAGGACAACAGCTTTAATAAAGTCAACACTAATGTCACACTCACCTCCTCACACCAGGACAACAGCTTTAATAAAGTCAACACTAATGTCACACTCACCTCCTCACACCAGGACAACAGCTTTAATAAAGTCAAAGACACTAATGTCACACTCACCTCCTCACACCAGGACAACAGCTTTAATAAAGTCAACACTAATGTCACACTCACCTCCTCACACCAGGACAACAGCTTTAATAAAGTCAACACTAATGTCACACTCACCTCCTCACACCAGGACAACAGCTTTAATAAAGTCAACACTAATGTCACACTCACCTCCTCACACCAGGACAACAGCTTTAATAAAGTCAACACTAATGTCACACACACCTCCTCACACCAGGACAACAGCTTTAATAAAGTCAAAGACACTAATGTCACACTCACCTCCTCACACCAGGACAACAGCTTTAATAAAGTCAACACTAATGTCACACTCACCTCCTCACACCAGGACAACAGCTTTAATAAAGTCAGACACTAATGTCACACTCACCTCCTCACACCAGGACAACAGCTTTAATAAAGTCAAAGACACTAATGTCACACTCACCTCCTCACACCAGGACAACAGCTTTAATAAAGTCAACACTAATGTCACACTCACCTCCTCACACCAGGACAACAGCTTTAATAAAGTCAACACTAATGTCACACTCACCTCCTCACACCAGGACAACAGCTTTAATAAAGTCAACACTAATGTCACACTCACCTCCTCACACCAGGACAACAGCTTTAATAAAGTCAAAGACACTAATGTCACACTCACCTCCTCACACCAGGACAACAGCTTTAATAAAGTCAACACTAATGTCACACTCACCTCCTCACACCAGGACAACAGCTTTAATAAAGTCAACACTAATGTCACACTCACCTCCTCACACCAGGACAACAGCTTTAATAAAGTCAACACTAATGTCACACTCACCTCCTCACACCAGGACAACAGCTTTAATAAAGTCAACACTAATGTCACACTCACCTCCTCACACCAGGACAACAGCTTTAATAAAGTCAAAGACACTAATGTCACACTCACCTCCTCACACCAGGACAACAGCTTTAATAAAGTCAGACACTAATGTCACACTCACCTCCTCACACCAGGACAACAGCTTTAATAAAGTCAACACTAATGTCACACTCACCTCCTCACACCAGGACAACAGCTTTAATAAAGTCAACACTAATGTCACACTCACCTCCTCACACCAGGACAACAGCTTTAATAAAGTCAACACTAATGTCACACTCACCTCCTCACACCAGGACAACAGCTTTAATAAAGTCAACACTAATGTCACACTCACCTCCTCACACCAGGACAACAGCTTTAATAAAGTCAACACTAATGTCACACTCACCTCCTCACACCAGGACAACAGCTTTAATAAAGTCAAAGACACTAATGTCACACTCACCTCCTCACACCAGGACAACAGCTTTAATAAAGTCAACACTAATGTCACACTCACCTCCTCACACCAGGACAACAGCTTTAATAAAGTCAACACTAATGTCACACTCACCTCCTCACACCAGGACAACAGCTTTAATAAAGTCAACACTAATGTCACACTCACCTCCTCACACCAGGACAACAGCTTTAATAAAGTCAAAGACACTAATGTCACACTCACCTCCTCACACCAGGACAACAGCTTTAATAAAGTCAAAGACACTAATGTCACACTCACCTCCTCACACCAGGACAACAGCTTTAATAAAGTCAACACTAATGTCACACTCACCTCCTCACACCAGGACAACAGCTTTAATAAAGTCAACACTAATGTCACACTCACCTCCTCACACCAGGACAACAGCTTTAATAAAGTCAACACTAATGTCACACTCACCTCCTCACACCAGGACAACAGCTTTAATAAAGTCAACACTAATGTCACACTCACCTCCTCACACCAGGACAACAGCTTTAATAAAGTCAAAACACTAATGTCACACTCACCTCCTCACACCAGGACAACAGCTTTAATAAAGTCAAAGACACTAATGTCACACTCACCTCCTCACACCAGGACAACAGCTTTAATAAAGTCAACACTAATGTCACACTCACCTCCTCACACCAGGACAACAGCTTTAATAAAGTCAAAGACACTAATGTCACACTCACCTCCTCACACCAGGACAACAGCTTTAATAAAGTCAACACTAATGTCACACTCACCTCCTCACACCAGGACAACAGCTTTAATAAAGTCAACACTAATGTCACACTCACCTCCTCACACCAGGACAACAGCTTTAATAAAGTCAACACTAATGTCACACTCACCTCCTCACACCAGGACAACAGCTTTAATAAAGTCAACACTAATGTAACACTCACCTCCTCACACCAGGACAACAGCTTTAATAAAGTCAAAGACACTAATGTCACACTCACCTCCTCACACCAGGACAACAGCTTTAATAAAGTCAACACTAATGTCACACTCACCTCCTCACACCAGGACAACAGCTTTAATAAAGTCAGACACTAATGTCACACTCACCTCCTCACACCAGGACAACAGCTTTAATAAAGTCAAAGACACTAATGTCACACTCACCTCCTCACACCAGGACAACAGCTTTAATAAAGTCAACACTAATGTCACACTCACCTCCTCACACCAGGACAACAGCTTTAATAAAGTCAAAGACACTAATGTCACACTCACCTCCTCACACCAGGACAACAGCTTTAATAAAGTCAACACTAATGTCACACTCACCTCCTCACACCAGGACAACAGCTTTAATAAAGTCAACACTAATGTCACACTCACCTCCTCACACCAGGACAACAGCTTTAATAAAGTCAACACTAATGTCACACTCACCTCCTCACACCAGGACAACAGCTTTAATAAAGTCAACACTAATGTCACACTCACCTCCTCACACCAGGACAACAGCTTTAATAAAGTCAACACTAATGTCACACTCACCTCCTCACACCAGGACAACAGCTTTAATAAAGTCAACACTAATGTCACACTCACCTCCTCACACCAGGACAAAAGCTTTAATAAAGTCAAAGACACTAATGTCACACTCACCTCCTCACACCAGGACAACAACTCACCTCCTCACACCAGGACAACAGCTTTAATAAAGTCAACACTAATGTCACACTCACCTCCTCACACCAGGACAACAGCTTTAATAAAGTCAACACTAATGTCACACTCACCTCACACCAGGACAACAGCTTTAATAAAGTCACAGACACTAATGTCTCACTCACCTCCTCACACCAGGACAACAGCTTTAATAAAGTCAACACTAATGTCACACTCACCTCCTCACACCAGGACAACAGCTTTAATAAAGTCAACACTAATGTCACACTCACCTCCTCACACCAGGACAACAGCTTTAATAAAGTCAACACTAATGTCACACTCACCTCCTCACACCAGGACAACAGCTTTAATAAAGTCAACACTAATGTCACACTCACCTCCTCACACCAGGACAACAGCTTTAATAAAGTCAAAGACACTAATGTCACACTCACCTCCTCACACCAGGACAACAGCTTTAATAAAGTCAACACTAATGTCACACTCACCTCCTCACACCAGGACAACAGCTTTAATAAAGTCAAAGACACTAATGTCACACTCACCTCCTCACACCAGGACAACTGCTTTAATAAAGTCAAAGACACTAATGTCACACTCACCTCCTCACACCAGGACAACAGCTTTAATAAAGTCAAAGACACTAATGTCACACTCACCTCCTCACACCAGGACAACAGCTTTAATAAAGTCAAAGACACTAATGTCACACTCACCTCCTCACACCAGGACAACAGCTTTAATAAAGTCAACACTAATGTCACCCTCACCTCCTCACACCAGGACAACAGCTTTAATAAAGTCAACACTAATGTCACACTCACCTCCTCACACCAGGACAACAGCTTTAATAAAGTCAACACTAATGTCACCCTCACCTCCTCACACCTGGACAACAGCTTTAATAAAGTCAACACTAATGTCACACTCACCTCCTCACACCAGGACAACAGCTTTAATAAAGTCAACACTAATGTCACACTCACCTCCTCACACCAGGACAACAGCTTTAATAAAGTCAAAGACACTAATGTCACACTCACCTCCTCACACCAGGACAACAGCTTTAATAAAGTCAAAGACACTAATGTCACACTCACCTCCTCACACCAGGACAACAGCTTTAATAAAGTCAAAGACACTAATGTCACACTCACCTCCTCACACCAGGACAACAGCTTTAATAAAGTCAACACTAATGTCACCCTCACCTCCTCACACCAGGACAACAGCTTTAATAAAGTCAACACTAATGTCACCCTCACCTCCTCACACCTGGACAACAGCTTTAATAAAGTCAACACTAATGTCACACTCACCTCCTCACACCAGGACAACAGCTTTAATAAAGTCAACACTAATGTCACACTCACCTCCTCACACCAGGACAACAGCTTTAATAAAGTCAAAGACACTAATGTCACACTCACCTCCTCACACCAGGACAACAGCTTTAATAAAGTCAAAGACACTAATGTCACCCTCACCTCCTCACACCAGGACAACAGCTTTAATAAAGTCAACACTAATGTCACCCTCACCTCCTCACACCTGGACAACAGCTTTAATAAAGTCAAAGACACTAATGTCACACTCACCTCCTCACACCAGGACAACAGCTTTAATAAAGTCAACACTAATGTCACCCTCACCTCCTCACACTAGGACAACAGCTTTAATAAAGTCAACACTAATGTCACACTCACCTCCTCACACCAGGACAACAGCTTTAATAAACTCAACACTAATGTCACACTCACCTCCTCACACCAGGACAACAGCTTTAATAAAGTCAACACTAATGTCACACTCACCTCCTCACACCAGGACAACAGCTTTAATAAAGTCAAAGACACTAATGTCACACTCACCTCCTCACACCAGGACAACAGCTTTAATAAAGTCAACACTAATGTCACCCTCACCTCCTCACACCTGGACAACAGCTTTAATAAAGTCAACACTAATGTCACACTCACCTCCTCACACCAGGACAACAGCTTTAATAAAGTCAAAGACACTAATGTCACACTCACCTCCTCACACCAGGACAACAGCTTTAATAAAGTCAACACTAATGTCACACACACCTCCTCACACCAGGACAACAGCTTTAATAAAGTCAAGACACTAATGTCACACTCACCTCCTCACACCAGGACAACAGCTTTAATAAAGTCAACACTAATGTCACACTCACCTCCTCACACCAGGACAACAGCTTTAATAAAGTCAAAGACACTAATGTCACACTCACCTCCTCACACCAGGACAACAGCTTTAATAAAGTCAAAGACACTAATGTCACACTCACCTCCTCACACCAGGACAACAGCTTTAATAAAGTCAACACTAATGTCACCTCACCTCCTCACACCAGGACAACAGCTTTAATAAAGTCAACACTAATGTCACCCTCACCTCCTCACACCTGGACAACAGCTTTAATAAAGTCAACACTAATGTCACACTCACCTCCTCACACCAGGACAACAGCTTTAATAAAGTCAAAGACACTAATGTCACACTCACCTCCTCACACCAGGACAACAGCTTTAATAAAGTCAAAGACACTAATGTCACACTCACCTCCTCACACCAGGACAACAGCTTTAATAAAGTCAAAGACACTAATGTCACACTCACCTCCTCACACCAGGACAACAGCTTTAATAAAGTCAACACTAATGTCACCCTCACCTCCTCACACCAGGACAACAGCTTTAATAAAGTCAACACTAATGTCACCCTCACCTCCTCACACCAGGACAACAGCTTTAATAAAGTCAACACTAATGTCACACTCACCTCCTCACACCAGGACAACAGCTTTAATAAAGTCAAAGACACTAATGTCACACTCACCTCCTCACACCAGGACAACAGCTTTAATAAAGTCAAAGACACTAATGTCACACTCACCTCCTCACACCAGGACAACAGCTTTAATAAAGTCAACACTAATGTCACACTCACCTCCTCACACCAGGACAACAGCTTTAATAAAGTCAACACTAATGTCACCCTCACCTCCTCACACCTGGACAACAGCTTTAATAAAGTCAAAGACACTAGTGTCACACTCACCTCCTCACACCAGGACAACAGCTTTAATAAAGTCAAAGACACTAATGTCACACTCACCTCCTCACACCAGGACAACAGCTTTAATAAAGTCAACACTAATGTCACACTCACCTCCTCACACCAGGACAACAGCTTTAATAAAGTCAACACTAATGTCACCCTCACCTCCTCACACCAGGACAACAGCTTTAATAAAGTCAACACTAATGTCACACTCACCTCCTCACACCAGGACAACAGCTTTAATAAACTCAACACTAATGTCACACTCACCTCCTCACACCAGGACAACAGCTTTAATAAAGTCAACACTAATGTCACACTCACCTCCTCACACCAGGACAACAGCTTTAATAAAGTCAAAGACACTAATGTCACACTCACCTCCTCACACCAGGACAACAGCTTTAATAAAGTCAACACTAATGTCACACTCACCTCCTCACACCAGGACAACAGCTTTAATAAAGTCAAAGACACTAATGTCACACTCACCTCCTCACACCAGGACAACAGCTTTAATAAAGTCAACACTAATGTCACACTCACCTCCTCACACCAGGACAACAGCTTTAATAAAGTCAACACTAATGTCACACTCACCTCCTCACACCAGGACAACAGCTTTAATAAAGTCAAAGACACTAATGTCACACTCACCTCCTCACACCAGGACAACAGCTTTAATAAAGTCAACACTAATGTCACACTCACCTCCTCACACCAGGACAACAGCTTTAATAAAGTAAGTAAGTAAGTAAGTAAATTTTATTTATATAGCACCTTTTCACAGATATAAATCACAAAGTGCTTTACAAAGTGCAATAAAAACAATAAAACTTAGAGAAAAAAAAAAAAAAAAAAAAATTAAAACCACAGAATATTGAAACATAAAAGCCCAATCAACTAAAAGCTTGTTTAAATAAAAGTGTCTTCAGCTGCTTTTAAAAGAATCAACAGAAATATCCACTCAGTGACAGGGGCAGGCGTTCCAGAGTCTGGGGCGACTGTTTGGAAAGACCGGTCACCCCGGGTTTTCAAACGTGTTTTGGGGACCATTAAAAGGTTTTGACCTGAAGACCGAAGAGTGCGTGAGGAGGAGTAAGGGGTCAGCAGGTCAGTGATGTACTGGGGCCTGTCCATGTAGAGCTCTAAAAGTCAAGACTAAAATTTTAAAATCAATCCTGAATTTGACTGGAAGCCAATGAAGTGAAGCTAAAACCGGTGAAATGTGAGCCCTTCTGTTGGTTCAGTTAAAAGCCTGGCTGCAGCATTTGCACCATTTGAAGCCGACCCAGAGACAATTTGTTGAAACAAATAAAAGAGAAATTACAATAATCAAGACGAAGAAATAAAAGCATGAATAATCATCTCCAAGTTAGATTTAGACAATAACACTCTCAATTTAGAAATGTTTCTTAGATGATAAAAACAGTTTTTGACCAACTGTCTAGAATGACTGTCCAGAGACATAGATTGGTCAAACAGAACACCAAGGTTTCTGAGGCTCGACTGGACGGAAGAACCCAGGGAACCAAGGTGTTGTTTGATTTGAAGTATTTTTGGTCAGGTGCAAAGATTAAAGTTTCAATCTTTTTGTATTTAGCTGTAGGTAGTTATTGCATAACCAGTTCTTTAAGCAAGTCAAGCAGTTCAACAATTCAGTAAGTTTATAAAACTCAGAGTCTTTAAAAGAACAGTACAACTGAATGTCATCAGCATAAAAGTGATAAGACACATTTTTAAAACCATGAAATATTTCACTAAGAGGGCATATGTACAATAAAAACAAAAGAGGACCTAAGACTGAGCCCTGAGGAACTCCATATGACAGAGGGGTCATTTCAGACAGAATATTGTTAATACAGACACAAAATGATCTGTCACTCAGGTAAGAGGAAAACCACTTTAGAACTGATCCAGAGAAACCCATTTCATATTGCAGACGCTTTAACAATATATTATGGTCCAGAGTCAACACTAATGTCACCCTCACCTCCTCACACCAGGACAACAGCTTTAATAAAGTCAACACTAATGTCACACTCACCTCCTCACACCAGGACAACAGCTTTAATAAAGTCAACACTAATGTAACACTCACCTCCTCACACCAGGACAACAGCTTTAATAAAGTCAAAGACACTAATGTCACACTCACCTCCTCACACCAGGACAACAGCTTTAATAAAGTCAACACTAATGTCACACTCACCCTCACCTCCTCACACCAGGACAACAGCTTTAATAAAGTCAAAGACACTAATGTCACACTCACCTCCTCACACCAGGACAACAGCTTTAATAAAGTCAAAGACACTAATGTCACACTCACCTCCTCACACCAGGACAACAGCTTTAATAAAGTCAACACTAATGTCACACTCACCTCCTCACACCAGGACAACAGCTTTAATAAAGTCAAAGACACTAATGTCACACTCACCTCCTCACACCAGGACAACAGCTTTAATAAAGTCAACACTAATGTCACACTCACCTCCTCACACCAGGACAACAGCTTTAATAAAGTCAACACTAATGTCACACTCACCTCCTCACACCAGGACAACAGCTTTAATAAAGTCAACACTAATGTCACACTCACCTCCTCACACCAGGACAACAGCTTTAATAAAGTCAAAGACACTAATGTCATACTCACCTCCTCACACCAGGACAACAGCTTTAATAAAGTCAAAGACACTAATGTCACACTCAATCTCCTCACACCAGGACAACAGCTTTAATAAAGTCAACACTAATGTCACACTCACCTCCTCACACCAGGACAACAGCTTTAATAAAGTCAACACTAATGTCACACTCACCTCACACCAGGACAACAGCTTTAATAAAGTCACAGACACTAATGTCTCACTCACCTCCTCACACCAGGACAACAGCTTTAATAAAGTCAACACTAATGTCACACTCACCTCCTCACACCAGGACAACAGCTTTAATAAAGTCAACACTAATGTCACACTCACCTCCTCACACCAGGACAACAGCTTTAATAAAGTCAACACTAGTGTCACACTCACCTCCTCACACCAGGACAACAGCTTTAATAAAGTCA
>JALDNG010003494.1:0-26509 GCA_024349245.1 Neodontobutis hainanensis | reverse complement strand
TGTGCAGTAGGAATGACCTAATTAACTTTATAATTTCTCTCCAGGCAACCCGACTACCTTTGCAGTTCACATCTGATCCCTTTTACAAAACTGAGATAACAACAACTTTTCTCGGTCCATTATGGTATGAAATATATAAATCAAATTTATGTTCACGTGGGGATTCAAGTTGATGATATTTATTTTCTGATGGTTTTTTCGTCCAGTAAAATCAGTCGGATGTGAACAACTTTTAGATAATCCTCAAAGATTGATATTTTATCGATACTGCATACAATCCTTCTTAAAATGGTATGTTTATTATATATCAATGCATGAATTCAACTCGCATTATTTAATTTAAAATAATTTATTATCTCAGTGTGTTATGATCTATACGGAGTTATCTTCACAAAAAACGAGATATAATAAAAAAATTTTCAATGAAAAACGCTCGTTTAATTTTTCCGAGTAACTTTTACGAGCGTAAGAAAATGATAAATTTGCAAAGTATTTTATCTTTTGTGCTGATTTTCTTCCATAATAACCACGCATGCTTTGTTCCACTTGTATTCACATCTTTTGAAAGGGAAATAATAATTCAAAGAAGTTTTATAGCTTTAAATCAACAAAAAGTGGTGAATTTAAAAAATAATTTACCAAAGTCAGATTCGCGTACATTCCACATCTTAATTCTTAAGCTTAAAAATTTTAGTGATGACGTCAGAAGTCAAAATCAGGAACGTATTGAAATAACATAGAATCATATGAAGTTATTTAGGCACAAATTTCGCTGTTGTTTCTTCCTATCCGCAATGAGCTTTTATTATCTATGATCATTTGAAAGCTCCACGAAACAAATATCACGGCGGTCATGTTGTTCTTATGGGCCGAGAAGACGGTGAGGTTTTTAGGGATCGAAAGCCTCACACTACCTGATTAACTGGTGTTTTCACTACGAATGATTGCCGAAAAGGCATACTTGTATACTTTTACGTTAACTTTCTTTGAAAAAAGCACCGATAGATTTACTTCGTCCTAACTCATCAAAGAAAATTAACCTTTATTTCCAATAAATTTGCTCAATACTATTTTATCAAACACTACTTTAATGAAGAATATGAATTTTCTCTGAACATGATGGGTCATCTATCGTATGATCAATTTGATCAAGGAACTTATAGAGCGTTAATTTCATGGAATCACACATAATGAAATCGGTATTCGTCAAATTTTTTTGATTCATTTAATCTTTATTGAGTACGGAAAAATTTTTATGTCGTGGAATGTAAACAAATATTAATGTCATACAACGAAATATTATTGTTTAATTGGGAAAATTTTTACATCCTTTCAGAATATACTCTATTTTCATGAGGCTTAGAAGTTTAAGGTGAATCATAATTTATTCTAATTCTTAATATAGACAAATTTTCCCATCATCAATTCATGTTTGTTCGCAGTTTTTCGATTTGTTAAGCACCGTTTTAGTGCATGCTCATTATCATTCAAATAAATAAAACGAGCCCTAGTATACCTATAAACGAAAAATTTAGCTCACATAGTTGCAGATAGGGAATTTAATTCAGAGATTGTCAAACAAAGAAAGAACGCCAAAAAATATAGGTAAGTTTACAGCTATGCATCCTACAGTTACCCATTTACAATTTTTTTTCTTTTTTTATTTATAGGATATTTTGAAAGGTTTAATTTTAAATGAATATGTTATCAATTTTCTTATCTGTTTTCCGATCTATATCCAAATTACTAAAATGTGACGGAAATACATTTGTGTTATCATAAATTTTATGAAATTTTTATTATTACTCATATTACTTGTATGCGCAGATGATTCATTCCACTTCACTCAATATATTCTATGAGATGATGCTTTTCAAGAGTTATACATACATAGTTTATCTTTTTAAAAATAAATTTTGTTATTTTGCAAATTAAAATTTCCTTTTAAAATTGAACGTGGCATAAGAAATATAATAGATTGATAGATACTGTAGAATAAGGGTCGATACTCACACTATCTATGTATACTGGACTGAACGTAAATAGAAAACTTTCATAAAACTTCTTTAAGTATTAAATTAGCGTTCAGTATTTTCTCAAGAAATAGTTTTTGCAGGTTCGCCAGTAATTTTTTAAAAATAAATATTTTTCACAGTTTTTGAAATTAAGTAACACAAGTTATTTTGTATATCCATGTTTTGATCTTAAATACTTTGAATCATTCAAAAGAAGTCAAATTAATTTGGCAGTTTTTCTAATTCTGTTTTCATATTTCTTGGCCACGCCAATTGTGGAAAGTGATCGTTTCAAATAAACTTTAATTATTCAATGATTAGAATGAGCTAGGGGCTTCTCGACGTTTCTCAATGAGATTTAAAACGGATATATATTCTCCAATGAGACTGTTCTTTTAGGTTTTGCCGTTAAACGCATCACTCCAGATGCACCCTCCTCAATATTGCCCTTGTTTTGGCTTGTATAAGAGTTGCAAACACTTAAAATCGTACCTGATTCTAATTCAAATTGATCATGCGTACACCGGAGGCATCGGTTCTTTGGGGATAACATATTAGAAAAACAGTTTAAGAATATCCATAATCTATTTTGAAATTAATTATGAAATGTTATAGTGTGATTAAAGTTTATTCAACCTAATTATAAAATTATGTAAATGGTTTAAATCTAATTTTAGCACATTTTTATTTTAACATTTTATCAGAGAATATTTTTCCAAATAAAACACAATTTTATAATATATTTTAGAAACAGATTACTTGATTAATTCACAAAAGACGAGAGGACGTCGTTTAACCGTCTTGTTTTTTTAACGGTATTTCATGCAAGAATGTAACAGAAAGAATACATATATTGTAAATTTTATGATACAAAATTTAATCTTGCTAGTTATCATTGTTATTCTGGGTTATCTAAATTTCTGATTTTTCAAAAAATTTTACCGTTAATAATATTTTTATCAACACATCAAATTTTGTTCATATAGATAACTGAATTACCCTTTTCTTTCATGATTTTATCGGTATCAGCATTTTATAATTCTTCATATTTTTTTGATTCTCCTGATAAATAAAAAAATTATGGGATTTATAAAATTTTCTTATGGCGTATTTTCTAAAAGTTGTAAATTGGCGTTGATAATACGTAAGTATTTAATTGAGATATTTATTTATCATTTAAAAATATGATTTAACACGCATGTACTGTTAAAATTTCATCAATGCATCGTTTCACGAAAGTAAATTGGTATTTAAAATATTTAAATAAAAAAGAAATTTAACTCAGTAAATAGCTTAACCTGTCATCATAATTTTTAATTGTCCATATATTATTGTCTTGTCTGTTTATATTTGAATATGTATAAGGAATCAATGCCTTCAAAGCAGTTTTGTCCATATGGGCTAATCCGAGAGTGAGCTCTTGATTGGGTTTGAGCCCCAAACATACTGATACCAGACGATATCAAGAATCGTCTGTATAAGGAAGACGAACGCCAAAAGCCGAGTCAGCGTAACAGTATTTAAGAGAATATATACAAACAAACTTCCTTTGGAAGAAGCCTTGAAAAGTTTAAAAATATAAAATAGAATAATTCAAGAAATCTAAGATTTTAAATATCGCGAATAGTTTGATTAATATATGTTTCCATTTTAATGTCAACATTACTAAATATTGTCTTCAATGGATAGAAAGGTAGTTGTAAAATGTTTCGAAACAATGAAAATAATGTGGTAACTATGTTTTCGCTGAAATGGCCATATCATGATGCATACAAAAAGGTCATACTTCTCGCGCTCAAGATATGTAAGTATAATTTTTGAACAACATCAAAATAGTTGAGCGTATTTTGACTTGTTAGGCACCTGATTTCGAATTTCGTGCCGATGATAATTTTTAGATTGTCCTATAAAGTCCCATCAACGACTGGAAGGATTGAAAGGTGTTTAAATGGTAGAATGATTCTGAAGGCACACAAAGGCAAGTAGATATTGGCATTCGTCTAATCAGTTAGATGTTTGAGTCAAGCCGACGATGAATGATTCCCACATGTTCTAAATTGGGATTAGAAACATCGAACTGGCCTGTATTTTTTCACAAACCACCGAGGTTGTTGTCTTTTCAAATATGATAGATTTTAAAAATTTTGTCTCGTCTCCCTTTGAACAGGTTAATTTAAGATGAAGCTGGCGTCATAAGGATTAAAGAAGGTTGGTGCCATATGTTTTATATAAATTATCGTCATTTGAGTTGTATCCAAGGTTACAACGATGCTATTCATAAATAATCTCACAGAGGCTTGTACTATTATGAAATTAAAGGGACATGGCGTTTATAGTAGATATTTTGAAACCACAGATTTTAGTCTTCTAGAAATGGAAATTTTTTCAAATCGATAAATTTTCAACACATGACCTCGTCTTGTAAACAATTAAATCGTTCTTTTGTCCAGATATTTTTAGAAATTATCCCATTATCGATCAAATACGAAGAGTAAATACCTGCAAAACTACTTCAATGACGATCTTTATGTTTCATCATAAAACCAATGAAAATTTTAAATAAATGGCTTTTGTGCTGATTACCGTCATTCCAAACATGAAAACTTTTATGACAACCAGGTACCCTTAAGGTAATGTGAACTATAATGGAATGGACAAAGTGTGGACGAGTTTTTTCAACATTAATTTTCTTTAGAGTCCATTCTTTAGCCTGTGGGTTGGCTTAACATTAGACATCAAGTTAATTAATTCAAAAAATCTTTATTTATTCTGTCCTCGGTAATCTGACAAAGTTTCTCTTTGCCATTTTAAATTCGTTCCCGTATAGTCACCTCGGTATTCACGTTTTTTCATTCCAGTGTCTTAGCAGGAAGTGTATTACGTTCACATTCGTCTAATATTGTATATTTTAAGATTTTCTCTTTTTCCGTACTTTTGCATAAAATATCATCATCAAGACGATCAATTCTGAATCACCTTATTTTGTCGAAATCAACATCCGTCATCGATAATTTGTTATATCCTTCATTTTACCTGATAATATCCTTTGCTTAGATAGTCAAGCATTGTATAATTAAACCATTTTTATCTGAATTTATCATCTAATTCGTTTTTACTTCCTAGTTTTAGAACAAAAGGAACATAGGCGGCTTAAATGGCGCATGATTGGTTATTTGCATTTCATGAATGCTCTTTATGTACACCTCCTTCTGAGCAATTTTGTAACGGGTTTTGGCTGTTCTATTTTCGATCTCATTCGAGCGGTTATTTCTGTGAAATGTTTTCTAGGCGTAGAATAATGTACTTTAAATATAAAAGTTGAGTGGTTCACAAATTAAAAAAAACATCGTAACCTGTTCACTCATGAAAACCATTCATAAATCAGCGTCAGAACAATTCATGTCAATTGCTTTCTCTTCCTATTCATAAAATTTTTCCATATAGTAACATTATTTATTTAGCTTTATTACGTTATATAGTTTTTACCGTAATTATTGAAATTTAAAAATTTGATTCTTACTTATAAATCCATATTCTATGTATTTAATATTATATTGTTTTTGAGACAGAGAGGGCACTTGTTTTGCTTTGCGAGCCGTTTTAGCAACTTACATTTTTGTGATTGGATAAGTTCAAAATTTATTCATATTTTGCTGTATCCCTTACTTTTCCATCATTTGCAAAATATTCGTGGGTAGTGTGAAGATATTTTCATGTCGCGATATCAAGGATGTTTGTTACCTTGTCGAAAATACTGTGAATATTATATAAAAATCTTGACCGTGTGCAAATTCTTCTTCTTGAAATGATTCGTCGGTGCCATTTCTTTAAATTTAAATTTACTTGATGTGAATTTTTATGGTATAGTTTTGAGCTAACAAGTACATTTTTAGATGTCGAGTCCGTATTCTTTCCATGAGTTTGTGAAGTATATATTGAAAAATTTTTCTTATTATAACTCAATAACTTTTTAACTCAAAGTTATTTCGTCTATTAATGTAGATAGTGATTTATGATACTAGTAGGACCACTTTACAAGTAGAATTTGCACGGTTTGAGTCCTTTGACAGCCGTATCTAACAGATTAAACCCATCCACCTTTTCGTCAGAAAAAACAATTTTTATCGTTTATTAATTCTGGGGAATGTAAAATGCATCAACCGAATGTATAACTATTTATTCCCGAATTTGAAAGGTGAATTTTTTTATTTTCAGTTACGATAAGAAAAAATTTTCGCTTCACATAAAATAGCATTGATTTTTTGAAAAAAATATGTTTGAATTATGGTTTATCATCTAAAATAATTGATGTAAAACTAGTCTGGAAATTAAAGGAGTTTAATTTTACTATTTTTGGCAAAAGGTTCAAGTGTTACTCTGAAGATTTGAAAAGCTAATACTAAAGACAATTTTGCGCGAAATTCGATAAAGTAGTCAGACATTTGTCAATGATAACAATTGAATTTCCTTATCATTGTGAATATCTAAATTTAATTATCAAAA
Source organism: Neodontobutis hainanensis (assembly GCA_024349245.1). NCBI lineage: Eukaryota > Metazoa > Chordata > Actinopteri > Gobiiformes > Odontobutidae > Neodontobutis > Neodontobutis hainanensis. The sequence continues at coordinate 19,991 of JALDNG010003494.1, read as the reverse complement.
ATGTCGAAAAATCATACCTAAAATGCAAGAAAAAATTTTGATCATTTTCTAATTTATCCAAAAATTAAAATAAGCATCGTTTTAGACTTGAAATTAAATTACTTCATATGTGTGTTCTGAACATCAGGGGGTATTTACCACAAGTATAACGAAAATGAATGGAATTTTCTATTAAAATATTAATTCCTCATTTTATCGCTTTTTATTTTTTAGCTCAAGTATTCATGTAATTTTCCATCTAAATTCCCGGGACTTTTGTAACGATTGTTACCGGTAATTAAGCCGCGTACATATTTTTTGTGCGTTTTGAATGCAAATTTTAAACATTGGGTGTTTTCCCTAAATTCATACCAAAAAATCAAGCTAAATCAACTGTTAGAACTGAGCAAAAAATATTCATGTGTGGAAATTTTTCTATGAATGTGGTTAGCGCCAAAATTAAAATAAAATCAGGTTTTTGAGAATAATTTTTATATAGGTATCAGTTATAATATGAATTATATAAAAACAGAAAAAATACCAAAAATGTCATTTATATCCAGAGAGTTGCTTATTTTTAATTGAATTTTTCAAACTATAATATTTGCTCAATGAAGCCACCATTGAATACAAGTAAGTGAATTGACTGTTTTATAAGAGCTCCGTTTCTTATAACAGCGGTAGAAGGGAGGATACTTCTTTATTTGATTTTAGTTATGGGGTCAAGTTCATTTATATTTTTAAATTGACTACCATATATATCAAGGAGTAGACAAGAAAAGTTAATGCACGATATTGCAGACAACATAAAACTTCAATTTGGCTGCATCGTTTTTAATTTTTCTGCAGTCATCATAGATATGCGGAACTTTTTAGCCATATCTTAAATCATTAATTTTTCGATTTCTTAAAAATATTGACTTTATGTTAACATGAAACGGGTTTCTTATAAATATCAAACTAAGAGTATCTTTTATTTTTGCGCGTGTCTGTATTGAAAAATATACGGAAGAAAATAAAGAAACTCAATTATTTGTATAGAATAGTCAAAACCAATCTACATCTAATGCGCATGTTCATTTAAGTATCTTTCTGTATTTGATCTGACAGGCTGCAAAAAACGGTGAATTCCGAGAGGGTAACCCGAAGAATGGTGAATATATGGTGTGAATTTTTTCGTCTAAACCTTCAAATGGCTATATGTACGGTTGTCTAGTTTGAAAATTAAATTGTCAAATTTTGAAGAAATAGTGTCAAACACAAAATTTCAGATTTCTACGAAATTACTAATTTGTATGTCAAGACGTTATAGCCTTGACACGATGTTTATTTTTAATATAAGAAATATAGTTTTAAATAATGAAATTTTTCAGATAGTTTCTAGTATTTTGTATGATAAGAAATTTATTGTTCGAGAATTGGCGTTTCGACTGGGGTTTAAGTTTTCTTATCTTCACAAAAGAAACTCTTAAGAATTTTTCTTCTCAGATAAGTTCGTATTTATCTGCTCATGAGAAAGTCACCTTAAAAGTTTTTAGAAAAAAGAAATATGTTGAGGAAGTGAATAATTTTTCGTGATTGGTTTTTTACTGAATTGTTCAGAGTAATTTTATTTGTAAATTATCCAAAAATTTAAATAAATTTTTCAGATATCTCATGGAGAATTTTTAAGAATAAAATTATAGTTTTAAATGCAACTCAGTCAATTTTACAAATTATCATTTGAGAAAGGCTTTATGGTTTAGCTTTGTATCTAATAGGCATGCGATAAAAAAAGCTAAGAATTCATAAACTAAGCTCGTCTCCTAGATGCTATTTTTCCCTCAAACAGATACCCCCATAGATTAGGTTTTCCTGAAGGGAAGACACGATAAAATTACCATGGAGTGAATCTCTTATGCTATCGTATATCATTATAGGCTGGGGAAAGGTGTTATACTAGAGATTTGGCACTTAATTGCAAAATGCAAAAAAGAAGCTAGTTTTGAAGAGTGCCAATGCGCCAAATCTCTTTCGAACTTTCTGCGCATGTTCATCTTCTTTTCAACAAAGTATATTTTCAAACATAAGAAGAAGGCGAGAGTTATAATTTTCCATTCTGAAATATTTGTTTTGATATATAATTCATATTAATTAAAACGTTCAGAAAAGATAATTCCAATCATTTTTAATTTAAATGGTTATTTTAACATTTGATCTATTAACAAATATAATTCAACAATTTAATGATATCTAGGGTTGTTCTTTTCGCAAAGTTAAAATAAGTGAAAATGAATTTCTCGATTTTTGTACGTGTGAATAGATTTGATGTCAAACATGCAAATTATTTTTAACCTCAATATGAAAAAATAATAACACAATATCCAACTTCCAAGAAATCAAATATCTGGTTTTTATTGAGTTTAACAGCGTAGAAATTAAATATTTAAGCTAAAGAAGGCATCCAAATTTGTTAATTGAACAAAAAATAATTTTTTAAAAATGCAATAAAAGTTATTTTCGAGAATTGTTGATAAATAAAAATTCACATGCGTGAGCCCGTTTGAGTGAAATGATTTCACATTAACTAATAGATTTATCATTCATAAATGAAAATTAGATGAAATAAATCTCATCATAGACTTACGGCATCTAATTTATTTCCAGAATAGCAAATTAATGTAAAAAATTTGGAAATTAATAATTTTTTTGATTTTTACATGAGATCAGAATAATAATCTTTAACAAGTAAAATTTAAGCACAATACTGAAATTTTCAACTTATGAAAAAATTAACTGAATGTAAGAAGAACCGTTTCGCTTGCGCGATTATATTAATCACTAAGATAACAATTTACATCAATTTTCTGCTGAAGATCGATAAATAAGATATTTTTATGATTTGAGGCGCTGATTTACTAAATTCCAAAACTCCCGCGCATTCGCTGAGTTTTACATACAAAGCCTCATAGTTAGTTACACTTAATTTGAAGGATGATGTAATCATAATCGTTCAAATAAATAAGAGTTCATAAAATTAGGATTCTACGGCCAGATTTTCAAGTTTCTGTTTAGCGCTTGCGCAACGTTTTGGAAAAAAGTGTTGTTTACATTGATTTCCGAGATTCATCGAAGGGTCATTAAAAAATGTCGTTGAACGCAACACTCCCGCAGCCTCTGTATAGCAATTCGGCAAAAGATGAATTCGACATTGAAACTGCATTTGAGACAGTTTTTTATGTAAATAAAAGGTCACAAATTACGTAGTTCATAGCACCAAGCCAAAACCACCAGCATATGGTAAAAGAGAAGGATGGGTTCCACGAGAAGATGCAGTATTCTTGTGACTTTGTTCAGGATTTCGATGATGGAGGTGCCTACCCCTGAAATTCCTTGCATTCAATTTCCATATGGAATTGGAAAAGTCAAGGTATAATCCACTCATTTACTAATCATTACTCATTAAAAATCTTTTTTTTAATTTCTATCTTCACAAATTGCTGAGTACTTTTAAATATGAATTCTATTCTTAAAGCATGATTTTTGAACGACTATATTGTTTTATAAAAAATTTTTAGTTTTAAATATTAATTACATAATCTCTACTTTTATGCAAAATATGGGAGCAACATGGGGATTTTTGGATTATATCCCTATCCTTACATTTTTTGATTTGAAAGCTAATTCTAAATTTATTATCTTTATTATTTACTGGTTATGTATTTTCTTTTTTGTATTTTACAGTGTATTTAGATCTTCTCCTTTATAAATTTTATATTTATCATTTTTCGTCTAGTTTTTAGAAAGACGTTGAGTCTAACGCCGTACCCGTGTTTCTTGGTTCAGACGGAAAAGTCAGATACGATATGCTTCTGCGTCAGGATCCTAACACAGCTGATAAGGTGAGAGGCTTTGTAACATATAGGTGATACATTCCAAGTACGAGGACATGATTCCTGCAATTCTAAAGGAAAAGATGATTCCTTGGAAAAACCGAGTGAAGACGAAGTTCAAGAGGTATTTTAAATTTCTTAATTTTGATAACCGCGAAAACTAGAGATGCTTTAGAGCGTCAAATTAATTCAAAAATTTTTGCCCAACTTCCTGCTAAACCAGCCCCAAAACGAGAAGAGGCAACATATGTTCGGTATGAAGTTAAATTATCAACAGCTATACATCGACTCATCAAAATGAAGAATTTAATTCTGGAGCCAAACAACGAGTTATTCGTATGGTTCAGATGCCTAGAGATCCTATGGAACCGCCACGATTCAAGTGACTAAGTTTTTATAAAATTAGAATTAATAGTAAAATTCCGGCTGCTCCTCCAAGTCCGCCAGCCCCTGTTCTACACTCACCTCCAAGAAAGGTATTGCTTCTTTGTGTTATCTGGTAACTGTAAAAGAACAACTCGAATGGAAAATTCCACCCTGTATTTCCAACTGGAAGAACCCTAAAGTTTTCTAAATTTGATTAACTTCAGGGGTACACGATTCCTTTGGATAAACGTCTTGCTTCTGATGGTCGTGGCTTGCAGGACACATTCATAAATGACAACTTTGCCAAGTTTGCCGAGGCGCTCTACATTGCAGACAGAAAGGTGTCTTTTCCAATAAACTTAGGCTCGTGAAGCCGTTGAAATGCGTTCACAACTTGAAAATCGTTTGGCTCAAAAAGAAAAAGAACTTAAAGAAGAAAATCTCGTCAAACTAGCCCAGAAAGCCAGGGAGGAAAGGGCAACTCTCCAAAAATCTGGTTTATCTACGTTTTCTATCAGATATCACAACTGAAGAAATTGAGAGAGATCAACTTCGTCACGATAGACACAGGGATCGCGAACGCCAGCGACGTGTTGCCAGAGCTGGACCTGATAAACGGTAGAATCTTTTTTGATTCAGAACTGCTTTCGAGAGGGAAAAAGAGAGAGACGTCAGTGAAAAAATCGCTCTTGGAATTCCATCAGCGAAGCCTTCCGATGATGCAATGTTTGACCAAAGACTCTTCAACCAATCAAGAGTTTGTTATCCACTAACGCACAGGGCCTTGACACTGGATTCGCCGGTGGGGAGGATGATGTTTACAATATTTTTGACAAACCCTGGAATGCGAGGGCTAATATTGCAAGCAACATCTATAAACCATCGAAGAATATTGACAGCGAAATATACGGAGAAGAAATTGAAAATTTGATAAAAAATTCAAGATTCATGCCTGATAAAAACTTTGCTGGAATCGATGCAGAACAGGCTTCTGAACGCCAGGGTCCTGTTCAGTTCGAGAAAAAAATTTCTCTCGACGAAGATCCTCTTGATCTTGATAAATTTCTTTCCCAAGCTAAAAAGCATAAGCGATCTGATCGTCGAAGGTATTTTTTTAAATCAATAACAGTCGCTCTCCTCACGATTCAAAGAGAGAAAGGCGTTAATCCTTCCATACTTATAAAGTTTTTTCATAGTTTTTTACATTTATTCTCTGTAGACCCCTTTTTTTAATTCGATATTTTAGTTGTCAAAATTATTCGAACATAAATTGGAGTCATCGTATCTTATTTCCTGAATCTATATTAAAAAATGTATTTATATCTCGATTTTACTTTAAGTTATACTTTCTTGTCGAGTCATTCATCTAGTTTTTTATTTAGTTCGAGCTTGCACTCCCGTACCTTTTATTCATGCCGTCAGAGTGATTATCTGCGTATCTTTAATCTTGGCGTGCTATTTTTTAAGTTTTGGTATATTATACTTACTCTCCACAATTTGTTAGCATTTAAACTTTCCGGAACTTAATATCTAAAATATATAATTCAGAATTAATTGTGAATTCTTGACCTGTCCGTTCACAGTTTATGTTTGTTTGAAGTCTACATCGTATTTCGAGTTGGGTGCAAATTCTATTTTTTCAAATTTATAAATAGTTTCGCTCGAGCTTAAACTGTGTAGGATATCGTCATTCATGTTTCATTCCTCAATAAAGAGCGATTAAAAATTAACAAATTTTAACTTTTATATCATTCATGTTTTTACGACCATTCTTAATTTTTTAATGAATCTTTCCACTTGTTTCGCAGCTAAAAATTTACACATCTCATTATAACACGAGTTTCATTAACCACTAAAACTACTATTATTTATGGTTTTCAGTTACTTTCTCTGTTTTCGCGAAACAAGTGGCTAAAACATTCAACTTTTTCTTTTATATGTACAGTGTCATCAATAATTTATGGTTCGATAATGCTTTTCATATATTTTATTTGAATTTTTACTCGTGTGGATCTATGCCACGACGCTGTGTCGTTTACGTATGCATCAACTGGTTTATCAAAAGAAAAAATGAAGTTTATATGCAATATCTTGGTGCTTTTTAAAATTTCAATATCATAAATTATCCATAGAAAACTTAATTCATAACTTTCCTCTTGCCTTTTATAAATTACACGTTTAATACGCAATTTCTATTCCATTTTTATCATCTATCTTATGATTAAAACCCTTGTCAACCAAAATTTAAAGATTTTAAAGCACACCAAGTCTTGTCATTGGGGTGTAGCTCACTAGTTCCTCAGCAGTACGTTAAAAAAGCATTAACATTCAATTAAAATTTAAAAAAAAGTATAAAATAAGGATTCTTTGCTTAAATAATTTTGATTTACTCAAAATGGTCACATCTGCATCGATTCAATTTTAATTAACCCATTTACATTACACTTGCAATGAATTAAAATTCTCCTGCACTTCGCAGCCTCAGTCTATCAAAATTGATAAAACAACGGTATGTGTATGAATGCAAATTTTATTAAAAGTTAATTTTATGCATTATCTCGTCAAACAAAATCATCTGATCAAAATTTTTACTCAGAACTGATTTGGAAAGGTTGGGCAGTGAAATCATAAAAATATCCACTCCTACCACCCTTTGTCCATTAATATACAAGAAAGTGTCAACCTATGAAAACTAAAATATAATTTCTTGGATGTTTTCTTCATTTATCTAAATTCAAAAAAAGTTTAACAGCAAAATAAGCGATTATGTTATTTAGAGCCACGCTCGTCGACTACGTATTTTAAATATTCCATTCTTGTGATATTTTGTGTGCGCATAATCGAATAATGAATAATAAGTTCAGAGAATCGAAAATTGTCAGTATTTAAGCACGAAAAAATCAAATCAAATAAAGGATTAAATGATGAAAAACCAATATATTTTGCAAGATATAAAATTGATATCTTCTTATAATCATTTCAAAATTCATTATTTCAGTTTCGTGTGATCGCAATACTGTATTTCCACAAAAATAACAAAACAAAATTGTTTTTTATCTTTCTCAAAAAGAGTATTTAATTTAATTCTTTAAAAAATAAATGTTAAATAATGCTCCGAATTCCCTCGCCGTAGACTCAGATGTAAATTTCAAAGGTTATGTTCATTATATTGTAAGAACGATTTAAAATCAAATTTAGTTTTATTTTAGTTATAAAAATGATATGTTGAGTTAGTTTGTGATTTCGTGCAATTTTCATATTCATATTTCATTTTCCTATTTTCAATAAACTTTTAAATTCAATTTTCAGTGAAGGAAATAAACTCAAATCGATTTTGAAAAAACCGACAAACTTTTAATACTTAAAAATACCTCGTACACAGGTTTTTTTTTAAATTGTCTGAACGATTGATCATTACTACTGAATATTTAATGTGAAAATAAAATTCGTACGTTCATATACGATTATCTCCGAACCACCTTTTATGCTATGATCTTTCATGTTCCTTCAATTTCGTGTTGTGCCTGATTTCTATTGAGAGTTAAAAGTATAAATTTAACTTAAGAAAACCTCTCCTAATGTTCAGCCTATTTTTGCATCGAAGATAAATGGTCCTAAAAACGTGATTATTATTTTTATCTTAAGAAAGACTCATGGAATCTATTTATCTTACAAATTAAATTTCAATAAATCTGAATTATTAGTTGAAGGTAAATAAAGCATGATGGAAAAATTAAAATTATCAAATTGTTGCAAATTAAAACAAAAAAGATAGTAATGACATAGTTAGAAAGTCATTCAAATATGTTCTGCTATCCGGCCATGGACCCATATAATCATTCTAATCTTTCTTTTGTCAATGTGTTAGTGTTGTATGTATAAAAAAATCCAAAACTTGTGTGTCTCCCCCGCCTTGGCCGAGCGTGCGCATCTTACACTACAGTAAGAAGGGTACTTTTTCGAAAGCGATCATATATGTGCAAGTCTATGAACAGAATTATTCTTATTTTACCAAACGTGCTTCTGATAACTGATTTTATAAGTTATTTTGCAAGACTTCGAAGGTTCGTCAAATGAGATGGATTGCGATTTTTTCTACTTCGTCCTCCTCTATCAAACAAAAATTAGCATTGGCACAGTTTCTTCGAAGTACGCCTTATATTTTGGTGAAACGAAGTTGTCACTGGGCGCGTGAGCTTAATTCTAAGTTTGTCATCAAACTTTGTCCGATCACGAGGAGGCACGGTGTCAAGGTTATCCTCGTTAAAAATATTTTTAAAATTAATAAATTTTTTCTTTGTACCCTCAATTGTTACAAATTGCTTTTCGGTCGATTGTAATCGAGTAGTTGAAAAAATAGCTTGTGAAAATCTATATATTTACTCGTAAAATCCCACCAAAAATACATTCATTTGACTTGAATTTTCAATTCAAATTTGAAAGATAAAGCAGCATTTGTTAAGTTTTTGCCGACGGGGTAAGATCAAGATATCACATTTTAATTTTGTAAAATATTAGAATTAGATTTAAAAATTTTTTAATTAAACGTATTCTGTTAGTGTAAGTAGGAAATAAAATTTCGAAATTTCTCGAAGGTATATAAGTTACACAGTATCAAATTAATGTATCAACTTTAAAATAAATTTTTAAATTTCTTTAATTCAAGTTTTTTCCATGTGGGCAGTTTTTTGAAATCGCACCTTTTCATTTCGAATAGTTTCTAGTTTGTAATGGTGCATAATTACTTCGAATTCTTCATCAGCAATGTAATTTTCAAGCCTTTCTGGATCAATGTTGTCGGGTAGAGGTTTTCGCATCAGAACTTCCAACGGAAAATATATCCTACGATAATAAAAAAACGAAACCGCTCAGTAAGTGTGTCTTCAGTTATGGTAGTAGCGGATTCGTCAGCTGTCCGTCCAAGCTATTATTATTCAAAGTTTTAACTTTCAATTGAAGTGAAAGAACTTCTTCTTTTGGAATCCAGAAAGGGAACAGGTGGGTGAACTCTATAGGCTCACAACCTGCGTGCACCTCGGTTATTTCTTCGTTAAAATTGTTCTCTAAATTTAGTTCAATTGAGACGTTTAAGAAAAGGAAGTAAATCCTCGATCACGTTGCGCTTTAACTCGAGGAAGTTTTTATTTTTTAAAACGTTATAATCCCCCAATTTAGAAGGATCCTTCATTTCAGTCTCTTTTATAGGAATCCAACCGTGCCATAAGAAGGTCGATGTGTGGGAACACAGAAGCACCAAGGCTATACTTTAAAAATATGAAAACACCTGGCTGGATCAGGCAGTACAGATCATGCTGGTCGATTTGGAATTTATCATAGTTAACGGCCCTTCCTTTATTGTTTCTGATCTGAAACAGTTCCGACATCTTTTTATGACACTCAGTGTTCAATTGGTCAACTTTCCTAAAGGTACAACAGAAATCCACTCCAGTTGTAGCCACTTTTATGGAAATAAAAGTTACTGAATAAAAGGTGTGTTTCTCTAGGGTATGAGAGGATTTTTTTGACTTCTACAGGCTCGCGATTTTCATTCACAGTCTGTACTGTGAATCGTTGGTCTCCCAGTTGAAATCTATTTTTCATTTAGGAAGATACAGTTTGGCTAAATTTTCTGAGAGTTCATTAACGTCTGAGGACATCTTAGACATGCCGCCTATCCAATGGTAAATCGTTTTTGTTGAAGGATTAACAAGGAGGAACTGTCCTCTTGATCGTAGTGAAGAAAATTCCGGTTTAACCTCGACCAGCATGTTTTCCTCCTCAACATTTGAACCACGGATGAGATAAAGATAATTGTCTTTTGATCTATTTCAAAGCGTTTAAGTACTTGAATTTATTGAATCTGATGTTAGCTTAAATTTTTACCTCCCAATACCTGAAATGTACTTATTTTTGAACAGGGAAATAAAGGCTGGCGACTCCCTATCTTGGCCGATATGGATCTAATTTATTGAGTTTCAAAACTTGTGGTGCTTTTTTGTCCACGTGAAAAATAGTAAGCACGGCGGAGAGGCCCTTCTCTGTGACTGAACAATCTCGTCCTTGCCAGTAAAAATAGAAAGTGACTTCTCGTCCACTACTTTCTGTGGTTGCAGCCCCTCCCATTCTTTTAATGTCGCATCTTTGGTACTCGAATTTCCAACGAATTAGATACGCTTAACTTAGCATTTAGAGAAAACCCTCTTCAGAAAATAAAAATGGAAGTTGATCATCTTCAACTTTTACGAATTCCATATTCTCAAGTCGATACCCAACAAGTTCTTGGGTCTGGATGGAAAATTCGAAATCGCTTTCAGGGTCTCGACCTCCCTTGCCGCGATTCACAACCATTCCTTAGAGTTATAAAAATGAAATACCCGAGACGATATAGTCTTGAAGCACACTTTCCTGATAGCACTCGTCGATTTTAATTTTGTTCCGTTTTAGTTTTGTCTGTTTCTCAGTCGACACAGACTTGAAATTACAAAAATATCAACTGCCAATTTGATATCCATTTCAGGCCAGTCTGTGAATTTCTTCTTGAACAAAAGACTTTCGCATTTTTCGTTTATTTTCTCAACGGTTATCCAGTCAGGTCGAGATTTAGGACCTATCGAGAAAGTATAGCCGTAACGCTCAAGTGATGCTGCGAATTCAGTTTGTTCACCATCAAGCTCAATTTTTGAGTTTTCAACGTAGTCTAACGTCACTTTGTTTTCTTCTTTATTTTCAGATTTTTGGAATTTTGAACCAAACCACAAGTATACTTCAGAACCAAAATCCAAAACGTATGCCTTGTTTGTATCTAAATACGATCTTTTGAGAGGTTTCCCGTTCATTTTTTCGTTCAATACCAATTCGTATTTATCCTGGTCTTCGAGCCGAACCTCGTAAATTCTTGTCAACTTGATGATTTCATTTTCAAAATCAACGTCCTTTATATCTCCAATGTCAATATTATATGGAATTATATTACCTTGTAATTGGCCACAGGTATCGTTCAACAGACTTAACATCGTTTGATTGAGTGTTTTACCATAGTGCTCAAGGGTTGTAATATTTCTACAACAACACCCATATTCACGCCGTTTAACAATGTTTTGGCCAAGGTCGGTAGCCTAAAAATCATCAGCTGTTTTTTTAAAACGCAGAATTTTATTCGGTTATTTTTAAAAACCTCTCTCCTCAAAAAAATTTAAAGGTAGAAACATGTGTAATAAAGTATTATGTGATGATCTAGACACATTTTTATGTCAGTTAATAGAGATCAACGAATTAAATCACATTAGATTTGGTTTGAGAGAAACAGTTCAAAATAATCCACAAGAACAGAAAGATTAACGTCCACACACACTATTTTAAATATTAATGTGGTTGAAAAATAATTATTTCAAAAGAATTTGAAAAAAACATTTAGATGAGGAAAAACTATACATTATTTTTTTAATTTTATAATTCAATGTGAGTTACTTCATCTTCAAAGGATGAATTTAAAATTAAAATAAACATGACAATAAAATATGGCCAAGAGTTATTAATAATAATAGTTGAAATCTATGAAAAAACGGTAGAATTTAATTATTTATAATTTCGGCAGAAATATAAATAATGTATTTTGATTCAATTAAAAAAACATAAGCCGCTTCGAGGAATTTTATACGTCAATAATCTTTTAACAAAGAGTAAAAAATTAATGAGCTTGTTATTTATATAAGCTCTACAAATTAAATAAAATATAAGAAACTTTAAATTTTGAAAATTTGTCTTTAAATTACGTTTAGGCAGGCATTTGGTCAGTGCATTAAAATTTCAGACAGTAAAAAAATTTTTTCATGTCAAAAATTATTATAATTAGATTGAAAATACGTTTTAATAATTTTAAATTCTATGATTTCAACTTAAGTAATTCCAGAAAATTGTGCAAATTCCTGTCATAAACTATGTATTAACTATAAAGGAAAATTACAAATGAATTATATTTTGTGATCCTTTAACTATATATTTCTGATGATATCAAGGGTGAATATTTATAATATTGTTCTAAAGTATGCCAAACAAAGTGTCAAAATAACATCAATAAAAATATTTCAAAGTATGTCATTTTATGATTGTTAATAATCCTTTTCATTGAATTTGTTGATGAACAAGTTTAATAATCACCAAACAGTTAATATCGAGTAGTATGAGCTTTTGAGCAATAATTATAAGAAAAAATAAATGAGAATGGACTCGATATCAATAAAGAATTGAAAATATAGTAATTTAAAGGAAAAAGGAAGCGTGGAATGCCTGAAAAAATATTTAAGTTAATGGTTACAGGATGATATTTAAAGTCAAAATTTTTTTGTTGACAGAAAAATCAACTCTGGTGTTAAATTACATCCCACATTTAAAATTAGAGTTAAGGTTGAATTATTTTTTCCGTGGAAGTGAGAAATATATATTTGAAGTTTGAATATCATGAAATAATAACATACAAAAATATAATTTCAGATGCAGTTCAGTTTCTAAAATAATTTTAAATTAAATTGATGAAATAATGTCAAATATTTTTATTTGACTGCAAAAATGAGGAAAATTATGGTTAAATTATGGAAATACAGTAACTTAACGGCGAAAAGAACATAATGGAAACAAAGTCAATTGTGTCAATATTATTAAAGAAAAATGTAATTTAATATTTTTAAAATTTTGAATGAAACACAGGATAATTTTTGTACAATCTCAGAATTTGTTAAAATTCTTATAACAAAATTTTTTTTCAATATTTGTGAAATAAAACATTGATAAATATTTATTTATAAGCTTATCAACATCTAATAGAATAAAACAAACCTATCATTGATGATTATAGTATTCAAATTACTCGCGCCACCAGGTACATGGATATTAATATTTTGAAACCCACCAAAATAAAAGAAAATGTTTAAATTGGAGTAAGTAGTAGACACAAACTATTTTTATATTTCACGAACTTTTTGAGAAGAATCGCATTATTTTGTTATATTTTACATCCGTGAGCATTTTAAATTATCAATCCTTCATAAAAAGCGAAAATAAAAAATAATATCGATGATCTTGATATTCAACTTAGTAGTCCTCTAAAATTAAATTTTGAGAGTTTTGTTTTGCTTTGATTAAAATTATTAATGCATTAACAAAAAATTAAATTTGGTTTGAATGGTGGATGAGATTATGAAAAATAACATCTTTGAATATTACCTTTGCTTTTTTCATGATCGTTGAATTTCTGCCATTCCAAACAACAACCTTGTTTGGAGAAATAAGGACGTATGAATCGTTAATGTTGAAGGATTTAGTTTCTGGAGCCACGAGTCTCATCTGCATTTTCCTTGCTCCTATGGTAGAATAATAACATGAATAACGAAATTTATAAATCATTATGAGTTTAAAAAGCCATAAATTTAATCTTCTGTCACTCATTATGAACTTTTAACTTGAGAAGCACTTGAAAGTTGACGAAATCGTTAAAATGCTTTCCCGCAATCATTTTACAGATAGAATTTATTTATTGTTAATTGGTGCACACACGTTAAAATATACACTACTTTAACATAATCTTTACAAGAAAAAGATAACGTGTGCACCAGAAAATGCAGCATTATTTTTTTAATGTTTGCTTACCCTTTACATGAACCAGTCTGATTGAATGAGAACCTCTTAGTTCTTCTGGTTTAGAAATGGTAAGTCCTTTCGAGTCTTTTTCTCTGGCTTTAAGGACGGAAGCGGCGTCTTTCAAATCGATAACCGCCTCAAGTCCGGCTTTTGCGGTGGAGCAAAGTTGATATTCTGAAGTTCCTGTATTAGACCTATGGCATACTCTCTTTTGGTCCCACTTCTTTTTTGAGACTGTAAGTGGCTATCTTGGTATCGTTGGATAGATTCTTAACATAAATCGTACTTTACTTCAATTGACGTCTGACTCATTATGTTTGTCAAAAATCTACGAAGAAATTAAGTCGGGCGTGGTTAAATAAAATTTCAATTAACTTAATTTTATCACTGAAACGCGTATCGTATTTATAAAATTAGTAACTTTGCTTCGTTCCATGGTATTTTATAAGGAGCGTAGCTTTCTTATTCTCACGCTCGTTAATCCGAAATATTGCTGTTTTATTATTCATTCATTGTCACGTCATGCACGAAAGCGAACATGACTGCGCATCAGAATTCGAAAAATAATTTATTGAATCTGAATTATAAATATTAGTTTAGATATTGAGATAAACGGGTCAATTTGAAAATATACATCGGATTTAATAATTTCACCAAGATTAAGGCCTATAACTTTCAAGGTCTGATGTATGAATCGTGAATGCCAATTAAAAACCTTTCATCTGGAACATTTCTGAATATATGACACCGTTATAGAGTCAATAATTGACAAATCGCATTGGAAAATATTATTAATAGATGCGTCATGATTTTCTAAACTTCAATATGGCGTGAAAGTTTTGAAAGGTCAAAAATAGATTTTTTTGAAGATGGGGAATATTTCTGAGACTTAAAATTTAAAAGTCCGAAATCAGCTTAACAAGACCCTAACCATGTTTTTCATAATGCAAGTTGAAATACAAAGTTGAGTTGAAAATACATGATAAAATTTGTAAACGCTAAATCCGATCTGAAAACAATCTCAAATAAAATTATTTAGATTACAAATGTGTTAATATTCCTAATGCTCGAGATGAATCGGGATTACTCAACACGCCTTTATTAATCAATCTTGAAGTTCAGATAATTCTTAAATTCAATAATTTTTTTAATTATTAAATCTTTTCGTTATTTTCTAATTGGTATTTAATTGCGAAATTAGATACACTTAACTACTATTCTTAAAGCGAGTACATTGTTTTTATTGAATTAAACAAGTGATTATGTTACTTAGCCTCAAGGTAATTTGTTTTTTATGACTATGAAAAGGTCAAAATGTTTTAATAAACACATTCTTCTTGAGGTAGTTTCAAAACCTTATTTTCTAAGATATGTATTTTGTAAGGCGGGAAATTTTTCTGAAAAATACTTCTTATGACAAAAGAAGTTATAAATGAATAATTTCAATTATTTTAACATTTAAAATTTTTAGGCTTCATGCACTTCAAAGAAAATACGGCTGATATTTTTAAGCATGGTCATTTTGAGGAAAACTCATTTTTAAGATTTATAAATGCCCTAAATATCATGATACGTCTCTTGAGGATTTTTTAAAATGTTTTTGAGTTACAAACAAAAACAAAATATTGCACGCGCAAAATACTTAAGTTAATTTTATTGATTTTGCAGAACAAATTCCATTTTTGAAAATTCTTACACCATAAAATAGGAAGAATTTAATACTTCAAAAACCGAAAAATTTATAATCAAGACCTGAATTTTAACACGTGCGCAGTAACTCTAATTATCACGATGTAACTTTATCGAAACAATGAGTTTAAAATCCCATTAATTTTTAATATTAACTTTTAACAAGTTCTTTGATTGAAATGTTATTGTCCGTATTTAAAAGTCGTCTGTGGACATCTTGTACGGCTTTCGAAAGTTGATTTTTGGTGGCCCACCTATTTAAAATCTATTCATGGCTGTATATTTATTCTTTATATTTCAAAATAATTAGCATGCTCAACAAATAACCAGTCGAAAAATTATTATTCAATCAAATGAAAAGGACTTTATGTGGATAAACCGATAAAATTTAGCAAAACCTATTATTTGTCTCTAAAAGCATTATTAGGGAAGAATTTTGGGTTTCTTTGATGGGTTTATTCGATTGAAATTGTGTGGTGGACGTTAACGTAAAAAAAACGAGGGATTTCCATCCAAAAATGTCAAAATAAATCATTTGAGTATTTACATTTAGTGAATTCTATTTTACGCCCAGTTATATCTAAAACTCGAAGATTCTCTGAGAATCGTTTTTAATCGTTCACAATACGTGAAAAAAATGATAATAAAAGTAAAAATTCAAAGAAAATAAACGCTTTAATCAAGGCTTTCTTTTTAAAATACTTTTACTTATAAACAAGGTGAATAACGACAGACTATAATCAACTACACTCCAGTTATTTTGTTAAAAATGAAAATTGAATCAATAAATGCTGAAACCACCTCTTATGACGTTATCCTTAAATCTATTATTCAGAAAATTCACAAGAACACTTAAGGACGAAATACTTTATTTTCTGGTTAAATTTAAACAGATACATCTCTTTTTAATTTTTTCAGCAAGTATAAATTCCCACAGTTTGGTACATCTGTGTTTAGAAAAAGAAAAGATTGATTCAGGACATTGATTTTAATCGCACGCGCGAAGGTAAATATAAATGAAACACAACTATCTTTCGAACTGATTGTTTGACTGACATAAATTATAGATTATACTATCAAATCTTTCTTCATTAGAATTTTTTATTTGAATCATGTTAAGTTGTTAATATGGGACGTTAACGCTCTTCTGTACTTAATTTAGACTAAGTCAAAGTTTTTTTGTTTTGATAGAAAAAAAGTGATTTTTTCAACAGTTATAAGATAAGAAGATTTTCTGATTCTAGATTGAACCATCTTTCAAAAAACATCGATGATTTTTCAAATATGCTTGCTTCTTAAGATAGATGGTAGCGGTTGCTTGTAGAGGTTCCCACGCATGCCTAACGAGACGGGCCATACATGCTTAATTATAATAATTTACTTACATAAATTCCCAGAAAGATATTTATAAATTTTTTCGTTTTGATATCTTTTTAATCAAGATTTTATACATAAAAATTCATGCTTATTTCAACTTGTTGTATGGGAGTAAAAATAATTTATTTCACTTAACTAACATGAAATGACAGCTAATCCCTCTTATTCTTTGGCTAACCTCGGCGACGTGATTATTACTTCATAGTAACAGCAATACTTTTTCTATGTCCTTGAGCTTCATTAAATTATTTTGGGTTAGCGATAAATCGGAAGCACATATTCATCTATCCTAAAGCTGCATCAATTTAATCAAATTCTCAGTGTTAAAAATATATTTTTAAAGAACCTTGTATTATTAAAATTTTTACCATGTCCCATTCATTCATGTTTGTAAAATTAACTTTATAAATGAATTTTCTATTTTAACTGACATAGCTGCTTCTTCGCTCGACGGGAAAAAATGATATAAATGAGTATTTCTATTGTAACAAATTTTATAAGTATTTTTAAATTTATGACATTGCTCTACTTCTTTCCAGACGCTCAGCCTAGTTATCATTATTTCACCAAAATACAAAAAATTATGCCTCGAATGAAACCTCGTTAGAAGGCGGTTTCTTTTGTTATCTTCTATAAGAATCTACCCATTTTGGTTCGTTTAAAATTTCAATGTAGTTGTTAACTAAAAAAAGTGTTTAATTTTTACTCTTTTGAAATTAAAGGAAGAATATGTATAACATACTTAATTTCATTCAAGCATAAAATTTCAATTGTAAAAAGTTATGCACGCGATTATGACTCATACTGCACGTGCTTACAACGCAAAATGAGGGAAACGGCTAACATAATACAAGAATGATGTTATGTTTGAGTAAAAATATTTAAGACGTTCACATGAACAAAATTTCAAGTCAACACAAAATATAGCAATTCAACGAAGTTTGTTGATTACAGGAAATAATTAGATAATCTCAAAAACACCCCGAAATTGAACTATTCAACTAAGAACAACTTTTTCGCTTGTCCACGCGGAAAAATGAAAAAATGATGATTTCACAAGTTTTCAAGTTCAAAAATTTGATTTGAAAATTGAGTCAAATCAATTCACATTAGTGTTTTTCATAACTTTTCTTGATCTAAAATGCTCAAACTTTTCAGGTTTTAACTCTTTAACACCCAAGTACATTATATGTGAAAGTGTTACAATTTATGCATAAAATTATGTCGCTGGTAGTCGTGATGATTCCAATGTCGGCTTTACATAATTCAAGCCTATCAATCTTTTAAAGTGGATTTCAGCACGACACGATTTTAAAATATTATAAGAACGTTTTTAATATAGGATTTCTGAGTTTTAAAATTTTCCACATAAAATATGACTCAAATTTTCAAATAGCTCGGGAAATGCCGGTTGAGTTTCCAAGCATGCTAGGTGTTCGCATATTTCTTACAAATGAAGACATTATTTTCCAATTTTATTTGTATTCGTTCTTAAATGGTCATATTTAAATCACAGAAGAGCAGTTTGTACCTCCATTATTTTTTGACCAATTAAAACGAAATTCTGATAAGCAAAAATTTTGGAATGGTTTTTCTGAAAGTATAATTTACATTCGTGAAATTTAGGCTATTTTAAAATGAATTAAGTTTTTTACTGGAATAAAGAAAGTTATAGATAACTCCTTTTCTAAAACTACTCGGTTGAAGATTTCCTTAAGTTTTTCTTATTTCTATGACTCATGAACTGATCTTTATCGTCTGTTGATTTTAAGGATGTTAACCAACTTTTTGGATCAGTTTAACAGTTACAACTGTGAAAAGAACGAATTTTTCAGTGCAGGACTCAACCATAACTTTGAGTTTTTACGATTTCACCTCTTCAAGAGTTTAGACTTCGTTTACTCTGTTGAATTTGAGTGAAATAAGTTCAGCGACCAATAGATATAAAAACTTGGAACAAAATATTAAGCCTTGTTTGAGATTACGATTAAATAATATGCCACCTGTTGAGGGGTTTGGTGATAAATGATATTTAAAAATGTTAATTATATGTAGATTTTTTTATAATTTAGGATATGTTTGTCATATTGGTGTTTTTTGAACCTTCAATGGATCGTGTGTGACGAAGACGGGGCGAGAAGGTTTAACATTGAAGCGTCCCCACAGAGTATGATGGGCGACTCGATGCTCGTGAAGATGAAGGGTTTAGATGCACCGGATGGAAAAGATGGGGCCGTAGGACCTCAAGGACCGCAGGGTCCAACTGGACCACCAGGACCACAAGGAGAAAAAGGAGACCCTGGACACTGCTCCTCGATTCAATGCGAATCAATCAACTTAATGTCAATTATCGCTCGAGTAACTGCCTTACATGAATATGCAGCAGTTGGAGGGGACGGGATGAAGGGTGGAACAGGTACAGACACATATGACAACATGCCACTTGAGAAGCCTCTCTCTACAGCTGGCGGGTTCGGAATTGGAGAAGCCGGTGGTTCGGTTAAGGGTTCAGGAGCAGCCATGGGATTCGGAGAGGGTTCTGTTCAGGCGAAGCCTTTAAAACCGAAAAAATTGATCAGGCGTCTAAAAAAGACGAAGGTGTCTATAATTCAAGAACCGAAGTAAATCCTTAACTTTACGTTAGAAAAAGCTTCAAAAATTATTTGAAAGTGACAGTATCTAACGAACACAAGGAAATGTAGATGTTGAAAAAATAAGTTTGAAAGTATTTTAACGTTCTTTTGGTGTTAGTCATCGGATAGATTTTTGTGAGAAAAAATTGCGTTGTTGATTTCTTGGAACTTTTCATAGGTTTCGAAAACCTTGATGTTTTTAGCCAAAGCTTCAGGTTTGTCGAAGTTGTTAAGGATTTTGTGTTCTTCCATTTCCTAAAAGAGATAATTTCGTTATACTTGATAGAAAATTTCCGCAGCTTCCTTTTCATAACTAGGTTAATATCACGAGGGTGTACCATTCTCCATCTGGTAAAATAACTGGGCATTTAAAAGGTTGAAGAGAAAAGGGGCAGCAAAAGAGGTCAAGGACTGGGCACTGTTCAATAACAAGAATCCTTAC
>JALDNG010003493.1:0-26455 GCA_024349245.1 Neodontobutis hainanensis | reverse complement strand
CGAAAAGTCCAAGGACAAGGCTGATCTGTATACGGTGGAGGCCTCTAAGGCCCCGATTCAGAAACAGTCACAACCGATCCAAGTCGACTTAACACGCAACGAAAATACAGAGTCTACTGACGGGAATGAACATCTCCCAGACCTGTACTTAGGCTCTGACAATCCAGAGCCACTCAATGACAATGTCCAGGACCCTAGCACGGACAACACGGAGGGAAGTGACACAGATCACAAAGACCCCACTCCGTCTAGCGCCGTCCTAGCGGTCCAAGCAAATCAAGCGTCGGGCTGTGCCATGACCACGCCACGACTATCGAATGTGAAACACCTTTTCACCAATTTCTAGGCCACCTAACTGAAAAGGGAGTAGCTCGAAAGCTTTATCTCTCTGTCTTGTTAGAAGACCACTTGACGCACGAAGCACTTCTCGACACAGCCGCTGACATCAGCCTAATTTCAGGCAACCTGTTCAGATCACTCCAGGCTATAGCGAGAAGATCCCACAGGGACTTGAAGTCTCACCCGTGCATCCGAGAAATGAGGCCTTACTCTGATGATCTGACGATCATTAACGAGGTAGCCTTAGTACAACTTACCATCGGACCAATGACACTGATACACCCAGTGTACGTGTCCCACCTTGACAACGTCCCACTTCTGATTGGAAAGACATCCTCAATCGCCGAACCACTGATCGATTTCAAGCAGCTGAAGATTTGGGCCCAAGTGCGAGAACCACTTCCAATCTTACTGAATGAATCTCAGTGCTATGCGATTGACAGGTCATCACCAGTACATAGGGTATCCACCGACATCGCTGGAATGACAACCATGCAACCTCGGTACGGACTAAACCCCTTGTCATCGTGTGACAACTTCCTATGCACGCTGAAGGACCCATTAGCGACGACACCCCAGATCGTCAAGGGCATCACACTGGAAGCGACTCCAGTTGATGATGTCGTCATGCTCTTATGGGCTGACAAATCTGCCATCAACCAGGAGCTGTTTAACACTCAGATAAACCCGTGCCTGACCTTCATAAGGAAGCGCACTAGGTTCCCTGCTAACCCCACACCGACTCATGCGTTAAACGCCATCGGTCTATGCTCTGCCATCGCGATGGAACAAAAGAGAACTGACCCACACTTTTGCGGTCATCCCCAATCTGTCACATTCAGTGTACATTGGGGCTGACATGTTAGTCAGACTCGACACAAGTCGACACCATTAACAACGTTCTCTGGTCACTGACTGGAGTACGTAAAGAATCACCTTCACTGACCAAAGGAAACTTGAGATCGGGTCAAACAATCCCCGACGTGTGTCAGGTAAGTAACGACTGCCATCTCACGATACCGCTGCGTAACATCATGGACATACGTCTGAAAGCGTTTCCAGGACAACAAGTTAACTCTTCACAAGCGTTCTTCCAACCGTCGCTTCTGTTCTTTGAGTTAGGCTTGTCTGTCCAGGCAACACCCTGGTCGAGCTCGACTCGATCAACACACGTGCTAGTGCAGAATCCTTCTGCCAATAGCATTCTCGTCCCGAAGGCCACACCTTTAGGTTGGCTGATTGACACTAGGTTCCATGACTGTGAACTCAGAATCCCAGTCATAGGACGTATGCCACACTCACTCGCGACTGAACAACAGGAAACCGGAGTTGTCTACACTAAGCCTTCAGGAGCAATCGCCATCTACCCCTCACTTGTGTTTGACACCGACACTATCTGTAGGGTCGATCTGACTGATGCGGAGGTAATGGTCGTACAGACAGACTCCCTGCTCTCCATCGATACAGACAAAGACCTGAACGATCATGCAGACCTTATGCCAAAGCAAGGGGCTCTAGAAGGTACACTCTGGCAATTCCAGCCAGAAACCTTGTACGATCGACCCCTTCCCACCCAACCCACCCATTCTGTCTGTATGATTACCCAATCTAAAGCAACGCAACCGATGCCTCGATTCCGGCCCCTGCAGACCCATCTTCGTCCTCTCTTTCTTTCACTGGTTCCGACCTCGTTGCCCTTCAAGCAGCGGACTCGGCAATCCACAAACTTATTCTTTACCTTTCAGACCCGGTGTCTAACTCCATCGTAGACACCGATTTTTCCTCCGACGCATATCTTAAGAAGCTATGGGCGGTGCGCGCTCGACTCCACCTGCGTCATGGCTTGCTTGTCTACGTCTCTGACACCCTCACTTCACCTGCGTTCGTAGTGCCTCAGAGCCTAAGGGGGGTCATGCTAACGCAATGCACATGACGCTCCTGTAGCAGGCCACAGAGGTGTTTGGTAGCTCCTGATCAAACAGGATTTATTAAGGGTAGGCAAGGATTTTTCAACTTGCGTAGGTTTATCAATATACTGCACACAAAGTCCGCCACAGTTCCAGAAATTTCTCTATTGCTCCATGCTGAGAAGGTATGCGACTGGGTGGAGTGGGTCTATCTCTTCTATACTCTTACTAAATTTGGTTTTGGACCTAAATTCCTCTCTTGGGTTAAATTGCTTGACAATGTGACTCCTCACCCATGTGCCAAGAGTGAGGAGTCAACAGGTTAATTTTACTATCCTTTCTTCCTACTCCACTGCAATACAGATTTTCAAATCCTAGTCAATTTTCCAAATATTTTGTAAACCTTTTGTAGAACCAGGTCAAAATAAATTACTCTATTCCAGAATACTCAGAATGTGAAGTTCTTTTTTAAAGGCTTTAGTTATGCTGTTAACTAGACCTGTGTTACTTTGGATGAAATCATGTTGTAGATCCCATCTTTCCAGCTCAAATAATAGCATGCTCTGCTATTTGTTCTGTCCTGTCCTTGGACCAGTTTTAATTCACAGTTACAGCATTTCTTATGCAATTTATAAACCTTTGTTGGTTATAAATATACTTAATTCAATCCATATTGGCATAAATTGTCTCAAACGGTAAAAATTCTAATTCCTATGCTAATTTAATTTTAGCCTTATATTCATTAAGCACACCTTAAAAGACCCCTCTGTTGATGTAAATGGGGCTCTCAAATGAACCTGAAGGAACTGCTGTTTGGCTCTTAAGGTGTGAGTTTATACTCTGTTCTCCGTCACATTGTATGTGAAAAAACAGAAAACAAGGATCCTTTAATGACGCATGTTTTCGGTCAGCTTCATATCTTTCTTTATATACCTTTATAAACGTGCTCTGCACAATTCAACTTTAGGACACATATTTAAATTCTTCTGATTCCTCTTCTGAAGTGATCATTTTAATTAACGTTTAATTTTTTAACTCTTTAACTTCAAATCTTTAATCTCATCTCTGCCATGTCACACAAACGTAATACAATATCTGTTCTTTAACAGACTATTCATCCTTTTTCTCATAATTCAAAAGCACATTCACCTTCTGTAGATGTGTGTCATGTGGTCTGTGTCTGTGTCCGTGTGTCTGGTGAGTTTATTCTCCAAAACCATACAGAGTGCCACCCTGTCTCTTCTTCACCTGTCTGTCTTATTCTATCTGTTTTTGTAGTCTGTGTCTACACTTTCTCACATTCTACTTCTTCACGTCTCTCTCTCTCTATTGTCTTCACTTTCGCATATCCAACTG
Source organism: Neodontobutis hainanensis (assembly GCA_024349245.1). Classification (NCBI taxonomy): domain Eukaryota; kingdom Metazoa; phylum Chordata; class Actinopteri; order Gobiiformes; family Odontobutidae; genus Neodontobutis; species Neodontobutis hainanensis. The sequence continues at coordinate 22,853 of JALDNG010003493.1, read as the reverse complement.
TGTGTGTTTGTCCATGTGTGTTTATGTTCCTGACCTGTTAGTCGAAGGTCCTCCACTAGTCTGGACCATTGACGGTAAAAGGGCTGGACATAGCAAGCCCGCTTCCGGGTCTGTGTCAAATAGGAAGTAGGGGTTGGCTCCATCAAGCATGACCCCTATTGATATCCATTGAAAAATTGGCGGCAATTACGAAGTGACTATTTTTGTCACAGTCATCATTCTAAGGCTGCTGCCTTTCTTTGAACACATTCTTATTATTCCCGTAATCTCTATATTGATATTTGTCACATAACTCATAATATTAAGATTAATAACTGACCTATCAGATGCCTTCATTCTGCTATGTCGGCTCGCGGGGGCGTGGCTAATATCGCTCCGGCATCTTGTAGTTTTAAGCTGCTCTTTCCGTAAAATATATACCGGATATATATGAACAGAAGAGAGACCCGTGGAGGCCTAACTATTTGAAATCAGTGAAGTTTAAGCTTTTGGCTACACCCAAACATTGTTTTTGGTTAGTCTTTGTTTTCCGAAGCTTTTTAGCCAGTATGTCTTCGTTTTTGTTAATTAGTTTGTTAGTTGCTGCTGTTCATGAATGGAGATTCGCTTGCTGTTAGCTAAAAGCTAACGCTAGCTGTGTTTGATTTAACTCCGCTGATTTAAATCACTTTTTCAACATACAACTGCACTAAATGAACCACGCTCCAGTTTCAAGGTAAGTACATTTTTGCATGTCTTAAAATACTGCTCAGAATATATACATTTGTTATATGTTTGTTATCTGTTTTAGCGATAGCTTAATATGACACACTGGACCAAACTTAGTTAATAAAAATGATATACGGTCATATCTAACCTTCAATTTGGAAGGAATTAAGCATAATGCTCTTTTTTTAGTTTTTTGTAAGATAAGACTAAATGTCTCTGACTGAATAATTACTGTGTAGTTTGCAAACCCAGTAAATGCCATAATATAATCATAATAATAAAAGCAAAACTTAGAATTTGGCACAATGTACTCTTTTACAAAGATCTGGGTTGTGTCATTTTGCTAAATACATTTGACACGTGCCTGTTTTATGAAAATAGATATTGTTCTCTCTCACAGATTTCCTAAAGGTGATGCTGAGGCTGATCAGAGGCTTTTGGTCGTAGTGTGAGCACTTTGAAGAGAATACTCAGACAAAGGTGGACGTTACAATAAACTACACATTACATTAACCATTACATCTAGAATGCCCACCAACCTCTGAAACTTTTACTCTAGAAAACACTTTTCTTACTCTACAGTCATAAATCCCTTAAACATTACTGTAGCTGCAGGTATTAGTTTTATATGTGTACATTTATCATCTCTAAATCATGACAACAGTGGACAGGTAAATGTTTAAGCCAGGTTTTAAACATGACAGACATGACCTCTGACCCAGTACAGTTCACATTAACTAAAGTATTATATTTAGGCAAATGTAAGTTCAAATCAAAGTCCACTATTTTCTGAAAAACAGTTCTTACACACACAGTAACACACAGTGAGCTGTGAATAAAAACTAAGATAAGTGTTTTTTTTCTGTGATTAACAGTACATCTCATGTTCAGAGGTGACCGGGCCCAACAGCAAGACTTGTTTTAAACATTACTTTTTACTTTGTTCTCTGTTTTTGCAGAGCTTCTCTACAGTTACCTGTCTGCTGCTGATTTTCTGTCGGCCCAGTCCAGTCAGGTCCAGTACTGTACAGTTCTGTCCAGTTATCGGTCTGCTGCTCTGTTCTTCTCTGTTCCTGGACAGTTGACATAGCCCAGCCTCGTCTTCCTCAGCTTCATCCTACATCACATCCTGGACCATCTACAACTTTAGCATTTTTTAAATAAACTTAAACAAAATAGAATCTCCGTTCATTTATGTGCTTCTAGGTTTGAAGGCATATATAAACTGATTTTTAAGATCTTGAATCTGACATAATTTATACACTTTGTTTTTAAGTGCACAGAGTTAATAACTTGTAAAAAGGCTTTTTATTAATTTTAAAGAAACTTTTAAATAACATGAAAGTATATGAAAGCAAACAGACAAAACTTTAAATCATTGATTACTATAGTGTTATTTTATAATGATCAGAAATCATAAAACATATGGTTTTATATATTATTAAATTGTAATGATAAAGTAGTGCTGCAAAGATGGAAGGGTTTCTTGAACTTTCAGGTTGCTCCTGAGGTCTTTGACCTGCAGCTGCACAGGTAAGGAAACTGGAAAACAAAAATTAAAAATGGTTTAACACAGATTTACTCAATCTCAAAAATACAGCATCTTTGACTACTATTTCTAAATAACCAGTTTCTTAAAAAGGTATGCAACGTGTCAATTTTAAGAAAACTATCATTAACCACATATGCTAAGATAGATATCAAACAGAAACTATAATTCTAAATGATCTACTTTATATATTTTTACAACATACAGTTTATAATTACGAGGCTATCTAATGACAAGCAGTTTAGTACTATTGCTAGCTGTAGATGTATTTTAGAACAAAGATGACAACATGGTGCTTAGTAAAGTAGGAGAATATTTAAAAAACGTAGATAAAAGTGAAATTCACCTGAAGTAGAGCAGCAGCAGAGGGAACAGTGAAGGAGCAGAGATGTTTTAGCTCAGGTCTCTGTCGGAGCCAATAACGCTTAATAATAGTGACCTGAAAGGGAGATATAATCATTAAATTAGATAATGCTTACCTAATAATACACTTCGTTTTACCAATATATTATTCTATACATAATTTGGGTAAAAATACGGAGCCCCTCTGGTCTCACTATGTAAAAAAAAATATATGTAACTAAGTCGTGCCACGAGATACGCTAAGTCGTGGCCACGAGTTAAGCTAAGTCGTGGCCACGAGATAAGTAAATATGAAAGCATGCACGCTAACTCTGCCGCCCATAAGGCTCATACATACAGCCAGATGGACCTAAGCCTACAACGCCCTCTGCTGACGTTTTATCGTAGGTTACACAGACATGCTTTTCCAAAATGTCAAAGACTTCAATAATTAATAAACCAGTCTGCACACTAATATAGACTATCTTAAAATCATAATCAGAAATACTTTATTGATCTTTATTGATATCGATAACCCAGGGGACAATTGTTGTGTCACAGTTGATGTGCACATCAAGACATTTAAAGAAATATAAATAATAATATAAGTTGGTAAATAAACAAGTAGCCTATACACATGTAAAAGTATATGCTAAATAAATATATGCTATAAAATATGAAGAAGAGTTATAAAGGACCATGGATATGCAGCCTACAAGATTTACATTACTGTATTAACAGAATTGAATTGATTGTGATGAACAGTACTAGTAAATAAATAGAAGCAGAACTGCAGCAAACTATATTACACTGAATATTAAAACAGATAATATTGCACAGAATGTGAAGTATTACATTGCACTACAATACAGGGTCCATTTAAATAACAAAGGTTATCAATATCAATAAAGATCAATAAAGTATTTCTGATTATGATTTTAAGATAGTCTATATTAGTGTGCAGACTGGTTTATTAATTATTGAAGTCTTTGACATTTTGGAAAAGCATGTCTGTGTAGCCTACGATAAAACGTCAGCAGAGGGCGTTGTAGGCTTAGGTCCATCTGGCTGTATGTATGAGCCTTATGGGCGGCAGAGTTAGCGTGCATGCTTTCATATTTACTTATCTCGTGGCCACGACTTAGCGTATCTCGTGGCCACGACTTAGCTTAACTCTTGGCCACGAGTTAGCGTATCTCGTGGCCACGACTTAGTTACATATATTTTTTTTTTTTTACATAGTGAGACCAGAGGGGCTCCGTAAAAAAAGGCAATTAGTTTTAATAACTAATGCCATTAGTTATTAAAATGAGTTTTAGCAATAAGGAATATTGCAATAAGCAATAATGCTAATAATAATTTAGCAATAATAAAAGAAAACACTGCTCTCGTTACAGTTAACTACTAGCAGGTCGTAATGTTTTTGACACTTTAAAAAAAATACTTTCAATACTATATGTTGATTAAAATCAAGTATATAGGTACAAATGAATATAACATTCACCTCAAGTTAGCCAGCAGTCAAAAATGCAGCAAAGACAGAGAATGAGCTTGGCTTCGCCCGGTGGCTGTAGAAGTCAGCGCCTTCTACCGTCAATGGTTTTGCTGCTACCTGCAAGACTTTCAACTTTAAACAAGCCTGGTTCTGATTGGCTCGCTGGTTACCATGTGAACGCGCACTTAAACCTAGCTCATATGCCCAAATTAGGACTTCTGGGTCGATAAAAATGGCAACTGAAATGGCTTCACATTCGAGGTTCGTAACCATAGACATAATATACGTAGACGCCCGACTGACGCTGCCTATTGGAGCGGACGTATCAGCGCGGCGCCATCTTGGATGGGTCTCCGATGCTCCGCCCCCCGCATTTATTTCTACTGAGGAAGGTGTATTCCTCAACTACAATGATCATAACTCCCCGAGTTTTTACCGGATTTTCACACGGTTTGGTTTGTTTCAAACGACAGAGACTTGGTTATAATACAGGACGCTGTGACACATTAAAAAATTACGCTTTCATGTAGAAATACTTTGTATTACAAAGTTTAACTAAGACATATGGTAGACTATGGCATATTGATAAATGTATAAATGAATGCATTTTATATTTTAATAATAAAGAAACAAGTTTGATTGTTCATTTAAATTTATTACACCTTCTTTATTACATTTAGGACCTTCTGTGTGTCTGGAGACAGAGACTTTGTGAGGTAGTAGGCAATTGGAGCTTTCCAATGACCCTGTATTCCTACCACCATAAAAACAAGCACCTCTGTGGCTAAATCAGTCTCATCCATCCCATTCCCCATATCCACATATCCAGACATTTTCTGGGTATGGGGATTGTACTGGACATGTTTTTTGATGGCCATGGCATCCAACATGAGGGCCACAGAGCCATATTTAGCAGGGTCTTCTTCACGTCTTCTCTTTAACATGTTCAACATCATTGTGTTGAGCCCAGGCCTGGCATCCACTGATTGCATCCACCTTTACAAAAAGAAAATAAATAGCTATTTAGTGCTTCAACCCTTGGATCCCTATTTTGGGCACATTTTCATTTTTTCTATGATTGTTCTTTTTCCAATACTTTGGAAGACCTTCTCAATGAAAAAATTGTCAAAAAGCACATACACACTCAAAACTTCTACAGCAGTTCCTGTTTGTTGTACATTATGTAGGGCTGAAGTGTTTTAAGTATTTTAACCAGTATGTTTAAAAGGTGAAATAAAAAAAAAAACATGTACTACACCGTTGCAATGTATGTGGATGTGGCAGGGGAAGATGCAGAGAATCCCTCTGATAATTGTAGGCTTTCGGACCATGGAGGTGCAGTGTGAGGGCAAACTCTCTCTGGTCTTTGGTGTATTCATAGCCCCGCTTTGAAAAGAGTTCTACCTGAAGATCTGAAATTCAGTTAAACTAGTTAGACAGACTAGTTAGAAAGTTCCCTTGAAATAATACATTTTGTATTAGTGTATAGTGTAAACAATATACAATTCAAGGTGGTATTATCAATTTATTTTTACCAGAGAAGAAGCCAAGCCTTTCATTCAGCTCCTTATGTATAAGGTTCTTTTCCTTCAGATCTTCCAGAAGACTCTTTACAGTTTTCTTTGCTCTCTGTTCTCAGGTCTTTGCATTTTTCTTCTCCCGCTCTAGACTCTCCACTCTAGCCAAAGTTTCACTGAGTCTGGCCTTTAGACGAGTAGGAGAATTGGGCAATGCATAAGAGTGGTCCTAGTAGAATAACATATACTCATTCACATATAAGTGTATGAGTATTTCTGAAAAGAGTTGCAGAAAGCAAGGGAGATATTTTGATATGACCACAGCCATGATGCTCACAGCTGTATGGGACATTTCAAATAGCCTACAAATACTCACATCATTGGGCTGAGGTTCACTTTCAGGAAAATGCTGAGAAACATCCACTGTTAGGCTCTCTTCAGCTTTCCTTGAAGTTTGTGTGTTCCTTGTCACTACAGGCTAAAACATAATAAACATAATACTTAAAAACAACTTCATTAAAAACACTTGAAAAAGGTTTTAGTATCTTACAGTGTATTTTAATACACAATACATCACTAATACATGCAGAAATATCGGTTTTACCGTTTTTGTTTTACATATGAATCATAGACATCTCTGTTAGCATGTAGAGTAAAATACACCTACTCTTTGGAGATGACATGGGAAGCTGAAGACAGATGGGGTCATCTCTAAGCCTGACAATCTGACCCGTCCTGTCAAAATCATCAGTCTTGAAGTGTTCACTGCAGAGCTTTGACGACTCAGTCACAACAAAACCCTCCCGTCTAATAGCAACTTCCCATTGCCTCCTCAAGCCTGTATCACTGGGAAACCTTCAAAGTGTGAAGAGAGAAAAAAAAACAGCAAGAGATTATGAGAGAGAGTAGCTTAAGTTGCGTTACCAGTTCCTGCTGAAGCGTTACACGTAAGTAAACGGTAAATGGTAAAATAACCTAAATTATTGTTCAATCTTACTTGTGAAATGTAATCCCATGCGATCTAGTTTCAATACTGCGTTGGTTATTGCAACCATAAGCTGCACAAAATACGGGCATAATTGCTCGCTCTCCGTTGACTCCGATTGACTCTGGTGCTAGCGTTGAGTGGAGAGACCCACCCAATATGGTGGCGGCGTGGATCACTCTCCAGCACGTCATGAGGCGTCGTATATTATGTCTATGTTCGTAACGCTATGGGTGACGCCACACTCCTTATGTCCAGCCCTTCTACAGACATTGGTCTGGACCCAGTCTCTGCCTCCTCCCTCTCCTGCTCTGCCAGCACCCTCTCATCTGCCACTCCACACAGCTCCTTTCTCCATGGCAATGGCAATAGTGTAGTTTTTCTCAGAAAAATACAGGCAAGTTTTGTACTACAATTTAGAAATTCATTTTTAGTCTATCTCAATAGATACATTTCAAATAAACTTTTGTCTGAATTTGTTTATCTTACCTCTTCCGTGTTTCTGCTGTCTTTCTGCAGCTTCTTTCAGCTGAAAATGAGTCAGCGGGTGGGGGAGGGCAGCGAAAGTTTGGGGAGCACGGGTGTCGAGCGGAGAGAGGCTGAGACCTAAAAGGCACCCAGGACACATTTATAAAAATACAAATGATTAGTGTTTTGAAGTACATGTGTGTACTTCTTTCAAAATCTCTTCTCTGCTACTGTTTTCTCAAATTGGCTTCTCCTTTTTCTCTGTTACACGGGAAGGCTAGAAAAATAGCTTATGAAAGCTACCTTTCCTTCTTGTGTTTGTTGCGCTTTCCAACACCACTTCAACTTTTATACACGCAAAAACCATTAAACCTTTGTTCTGGTTTACATTATTAGACACATTCTCCAACAATGGCCCATTCATACCACCTTAATTCTCACACACATCGTTTATCTTTAACTCTCTAGGCCAACCTTATATTATTCTTAGTATAAGCCCCTTAACTCTTTTGGGCTTTTCTCTGTATCTCAACGCTTCACACGCAGTGAACAGTTCATCATAAGCCTACATTTTTCCTATATTGTCACGTGACTTCAAACTTCTATCTTTCCATTAACCATAGGATGTGGCAGGGTCTCAATTAGGAGTCAGCTCGAGCCCTTCCGTGCGTCCAAGGCACCATTAAAACAACATTTCTAGTTAGGCCATACATTTCAATGTGGCGTGTTAAGATCAGCTATGCCCAGACCATATACCTTTATCGTAATCGGTTATCTTATCTATATCGTAGAGTTCACACATGATCATTTGTGGGAGTCGGATTCAAAAATGCCAAGCTTACGATTTAGCGAGTCTACAATCTTTACCACAGATCAACATCAAAACATCCAGTTAAGGTCTGTTACCAAGTAGCTCAGGTTAGCAACAAAGAGAGTAATCCACACGGACAAAAAGGTAAATTGCCAATTGATTTATTAAGTCATTTGATTAAGTAAGATGGCAAACAAACAAAAGTGTTTACCAAGCTGGGAGCAACAGTTGGGTCGCCACATCCCCCTCACAAATAAGATGGCCAATAGCTTTATGAACCAATTTGTTTTCCTCACTCAGCAACTTTGGTACCTAAAGAAGCAAATTAAGAGAAGAGACAAAATAATTAGTAACCTTACACAAGACAGGCAACCACATTAGCATTTACACAGCTCGAGATGCATCAACTAAGACATTTTCTGTGCCTCTACTATGGCAAATGGCTGTAGAAATAAACACCATCTCATGAGACGCTGATTTGGATTTTGTAGTGAGTAGAGAAATGTTAGAGAGTTGTTGTCAATGTTGGCAATGAACAGAACAACAGGCAGGATATATTCCACCCCCAACATACACCTCAAAATGTTTTTTTTTTTTTTTCCCCCCCCCAACTACTCCTGTCTTAACGTCACTCATGCCTTGCAAAATAGGGTTCTAACCGATTTATATGACATAACTGTGACTTTCTATGTCGTTCAGGTTGAGTTGAAGTCGTGTCGTTTTGGTCAGAAATCTGCTTAAAAGGACCCGAGAATCTGGCCTGAAAAGGAGAACTTTCAACAAGAAACAAGGCTAAAACTTCATCACCGGGGTCAAAAACCCGTTTCACTGCGTTACGATACAAGATTTTCTTCATTTCCCTTGAAACTTTTCTAAGTTTACTTTTGCCTTTTTCACAGCTTCATACAACCGCCTCTTAAAACCATTGACATAGTCAATTAGGTTGGAGGGAGGAGGGGAACTTTTCCAATCACTCTGTAGCACAGCCAAAAGACCATGTACAGACTGGCCAAACACCAGCTAAACCCTGTACTGGCCTGGGTAGCTTCTCTAGCTGCCAGCATGAGCAAATGTAGACCTTCCTCCCAGTCATGATCAAGTTCAGTACAGTAAGCCGCAGCAGAGACTTCAGGGTCTGATGGAAAGCGTTCAATAGCTCCCTGACTCTTTGGATGATATGGTGTAGACTTAACATGCTTGACCTGTAGCTGTTTAAGAATCTCTGCAAACATTTTGAGGAAAAGTTTGTCCCCTGGTCACTTTGTATCACTTTAGGGATACCAAAAACAGAAATGAATTGAGACAAAGCTTTGATAACAGATTTTGTAATGATATTCCTGAGAGGAAAAGCTGCTGGGTAACGCGTATTTAAACAAATTACTGTCAGCAAATACATGCTGCCTGTTTTTGATTTGGGTAGCGGCCCTACACAGTCTATTAAAAGATGTTCAAAAGGTTGACCAACTGTTGGAATAGGTCTTAAAGGTAGTGGTTTTCTTACTTGGTTGGGCTTCCCAGTTAACTGACAAGTGTGACAGGTTCTAACATAGAAAGACACATTTTTTTTTTAGTTTAGGCTAACAAAAGTAAGGCAGCACTTTGCCAAAGTGTCCTGCGACACCACAATGAGCTGCCTCAAAAACATTGGTCCTAAATTTAGTTGGGACTACCACTTGAAAGATGATCTCACCAACCAGACTATTCTGGTGAGGAATCCATTTTCTCAACAACATACCATCATCCAGACAGTACCCAGATACTGCATCTTCTAAATTCTCTAAGGACTGAACCTGAAGGAATAGATATTTTAGAGAGATGTCAACTTTTTGCTCTACAATCAACTCATGTCTTGTGACTGAGAGTGCAAAGTCAGACAAAGGAAAACACACATTTGGCTGTATTTCAGAGTTGTTAACTGACTGTTCTACAGAGTCTCTACTCTCATCTTTAGAGGACAAAGAAACAATGGAGCCTTTAGCCCACATTTGAGCTCCTGCCAGGTCATTTCCCAGTATAACCTGTTCTCCATCCACAGGTAGTCTAGGACAAACTCCTGTATCAACCACATCAGTGACAATGTCCGAAGATGACATTACACTGTGTAATGGGACAGTCAACATATTTAAACTCATTCCCCTAACTTTTGCAAATCCACCAGCTGCGGATTTTGAGGAAAATGGTAAAACAGAGGCAGAAATGAAGAAGTTGAGGGCCCCTGAATCTCTGAGAATGTTAACAGGGAGCTTCTCATTTCTGCCTGCTAAAGACACATAACCTCTAGAGATATATGGCCGGTAACCCGAGTCAACCAACTGTAAGTCAGTATCCAACAACCACGGGCACATTTTCAGAGTGGATCTCATCTTCAGACTTGGTGTGAGCCTTCACTGCAGCAATAGCTTTGGCTTTCTCAGCTGGAGAAACAGAAGCAGCAAGGGCAACTGGTTTAGGGAATTGCTTTCCTTTTAGCTTTTAATACTGGACAGTCATTTTTCCAGTGTCCACACCCTAAACAATAGTTACAGGTTTTACTTGAATCCTGCAATAACAAAGTCTGTTAAGAATCTGACCACTTTCTTGTTTCAGCCAGCCTCTCAAAAGCACAAAGAAAGTGTGAGGGTCTTGTTCTGAAAACTTAAATTAACCGAAACATCAAAATGATGGCTAGGCTCTAGTGTACCAGAGACAACTGCTCCAACCAGATGCCAGTACAAAAATAACAAACTAAAACAAAAAACGTGTCCAGTTTCCTGGGCCATGTTCTTAAGCCTAACACAAACTATTCCCCCTTCCAAAAAATTATGGCTGCATAACGCCAGTCAAGCATTTAAAGCTTAATAAAATGTGTGACCACAACATTAAAACCTCTCTACATGAGCCACCTTTTCACTGTGTGAAACCTTCCTCTCCAACCATTTAGTCCTACTCAAACAAAACACACTCAAGTAAAGTACTGAATACTATTATTAGAACAACAAAAAAGATTCCATAATCCCGGACATGCCCCCATTTGTAACCTAGCTCAGGTTAGCAAAGCCGGTGCCTCACCTGAGAGAGCGAGGAGAGAGAGAGAGAGAGAGAGAGAGAGAGAGAGAGAGAGAGAGAGAGCGAGAGAGAGAGAGAGAGAGAGAGAGAATCGGACGGTTTCTTAGCGCTTAGCGATCCCGAAACTACATGCAAATACACAAAGTTATGCAGCTCACATGCTGCCACCATGCACCACACAAAGTTCTGTAAATGAGCCGCAGCCAACAAACAAGGGCATTCCATACTTCTACTCTTTTTCAACCAAAAGATTTAACAACTGTTTACTTGAATAGAAACTCCAATAGTCCAGTTGTTCCACAGTCCTCTCTTCGTCTCTGCTATTTCTTTCAGTTCAGATATCGTCACCGCTCTTCACGCAAACAGAATGCAGTTCTGGCCCGTACTGCTTTAACAGCGCAGCTCGGGACTGCATTTCTTCCGTGCACGTCAGTTATCCACCCTTCGTACACAAAACAGCGTGTTCTGAAAGCACGGCAACAAATGTTATAAGAATTCTTTATGTCCTTATATTTATCCAGAGAGACAAGTAGACATAGTATAATTTAAAAGCCATGGCCAGGTTTATTCTTGCAAGAAGCAAAGCAGACACACACATGTATCAAGTTACAGGGGGAGGTTTGCTTGGGGAATACAGGAAAACATTGGATTTTATAACACTAAAGTGGAGGTCGTGTGGGGGCGTGTCATGCACACACACTCCCCAAGGCCTAAGCTGCAGAGAGCAGGTCCCGTCTCGTCTAGTCCTAGTCTAGTGAATTGACCTGACCTGAGAAGAGAACTATGAGCACCCACTAACTGTAAACAAAAATTATTATAACACTCGCTCATATGAAGAAAACTTTGTCCCACTCTTTAAGAATACTAAACCAGATCTTCAAAGGTGGAATAACTTACCGCTGATGTTAATTGGCCACATTAATTGTATAAAGATGAACATATTACCCAAATATTTATATTTATTCCATAGTATTCCCTTCTACATACCAAAGAAATTCTTTGAAACCTTAGACAAATGTATTTCTGCATTCATTTGGAATGGTAAATTACCTTGAATACATAAAGAGTTAATGCAAAGACCTTGACCCCTGGGTGGATTGGCTTTACCAAACTTTCAGTTTTATTACTGGGCAGAAAACATACGTAACATGCTGTACTGGATCAGTGACTCACATAGAGACACCCCAGCCTGGCTTCACATCAAGTCTTCTAGCTGTGGTAAAACATCCTTATCAGCATTGTTGTGCTCTTCACTTCCTTTAGAGTTACATACTTATAAATGCAACCCCCTGCTACACGATTCACTCAGACTCTGTGTAGTGATGTCCCTCGTACCAGGAGACGCCAACACCCTTCAGAGTTTCACAGATTTACACCTTTCAACTTTTACAGACCTTCTTCCCTTTTGTTTATTCAGACTGAGAAGATTTGATTAGCAACTATGTGCTAATCTGGCCCAGATATTCGATGTTGTGTTAAGAGAGTTCACGGAGAAGTAAACAGAATTAACGACTGTGTTTTTCACTACTTCAAAGGACAATGTAGGTGCTATCTTCCCGGAGACCGGGCCTGCTAGAACCAAAAGCTGACACCTTAATCCTTTTTATATACAGCTGCGATAAGACTCTCAACTCAACAGAAAGGAATGTCTTTGTTTCAGGATTCTAAATTGATCGAACAGTGCACTCTGCTGGATAAACAGAGAAACAACGCTGCATCGGAACTACAGTCAAAGTTACGTTTGTGACATTTAAAAGTGTATTAAAGATTGTTAGTAAATGTGTAAACCTCACCATTTTTCATTAACAGGCTCCAACAGGACAAGAAATATAAAGATGTTATTCTGTTTTACTTTGCACAGTCGTATTGTACAATAAAAACTAATTATTACTTTGTTTTCAGCTAAATTACAGAGAATATACATGTGTTTGGTATTCAAAGATTCGTAAAGATATTTCCCATGTCTTTATGCTACAACATAAAAGCAATATGGTTTCTAAATGTGTTTAATTCCTTTATTTGGTGGAATAAAGAGAAGTTTATCTCCAAATCCCAAACTCCTTGTAAACACCCCTTCTGACCAAACGTGTGTAAACACGCCCTCTTAGCGTCGATTACTAAAGGCCCTGCAGCCCGGAAATCGCTCTCTTAAGCTTTTTGTTTTTACCCGCTAACTTAAGCTTTCTTGTGTCTCTTGTTACCTCTTGCGACAATTCTTAAATCTTTACTTATTTTACTTTCGTAACTTTCAAGTCTTCTAGCCCGCAGCACACACCGTGCAAACGTGAATTTTTCATCTTTTTAAAGACTCAACGCATCGATTTTGTTTTGAAAAGACTTTCTGGCCAAACTACATCACTGCCTCGCGGAAGAAACTTTGTAGTTTTTAAAAGACGACTTGCGCGAAGAGAGGAGATTTTTGTTAAATCCAAAAGACACCTTTCAAGTCTTTCAGCGGATTTCAGTTTTAAAGACTCTCATATTGACTGCTGGTAAAGTCTCCTTTTACCTCACGGACAATCACAAAACGCCCTGTGGGTGGCTAAAGGTGCTACCTTCAGCCTGTGTACATGTGAAGCCCTCTGCTGCCGGAAACCAGCTGCGAATCCCGGGGATTTTGAAGCATCACTTTAGAACTGATCGGAACCGCACCGCTGGTACCGACCCACCAAACGACAGAGTGAGTGAACACGTGACACTGGTGTTTTGGCGTTATAACTGTAAATTGTCCCACAGAAGACCCAGCAAAACCCTTTTCCCATACGATCTTCAAATAGCTGTCAATAGTCCTTTCATTAAGTTTTCCCTCCGTAACAACTCCAAGGAAATAGCATAAATAATGGTTAAAACTACTTTACTCCACCAAAGGTTTTAACAAGCAAACCATTTTTCATTGTCAGTCAATGTTTTGTGTTAATTACCCTCATCATTTGTCCCTAATTATTCCTTTGTGTCATTTCCCCTGTCATTATTCATTGTTAACCTTGTATAATCTTTAATAAAACCCCTAAAAGACATTAAATGTTTCTTTGTTTATAATTGAGAATTTTGAAAACTAGGAGAAAACTAGAATTTACTTCCTTCAGATTGAGACTTAATCTTATTAACATAATAAGTTCCCAGGACTATGAATCTGGGTGGTGCCCTGAGGAAAATGATTTAATATCAAATATTAATTTATTAATTTACATAATTACTATTCATATTAATTATCAATTAATCAATATACACTACATCTGGGTGCAATGTACGAAGAAATTAGGTTACACTCAATGTTGATAAAAGCACCTCTGTACTCATATAATTTATTCTCACCTTCCATGTTTGACTCTGCTTTTAAGATTTGGGGAAATAATGGGTTACATAATTTCAAAGACTTATTTATGAATGGGACCTTTTGTACGTTCTCCCAGATAACAGATAAGCTCAGAAATCTGCGGACACACTTTTTCCGCTATTTACACAATTTGTCATTTCATAAATAGTTCGGTACCCCACATTTCCTTACTTACCTGGACAAAATCCTGGACAAAATGTTAGAAATAAATATCCATAAAAAAGGCGCAATTAAATGTGAATCTAAAGAAATTCTCCCTCCCTTTTCATTATTAAGTAACACTGGGAAAAACATTTAGTAATGAACATAACCGATAACCTCTGGGAGTCTATTCTTAATAGGGTACACTCTTCTTCTGTATGTGCAAGGCATGGGCTTCTACAATTTTATATTCTTCATCGCTTACATACTGTATGTCTAGGGAAAAATAAGCAAAGTTCTATCTAGGCACTTAACCCGCTGTGCAATTGATGTAAGGCAGTAACTAATTCACCTGTTCACACCTTTTGGATGTGTTCCAAGCTTCCCATTTATTGGACATCTATATTTGACACGTTTTCAAAAGTATATGACGTACAATTTCTCCCCTCTGCCTTAACAGTACTCTTTGAGTTACACCTCCTGAGATTCCTATTTTCAAACATTTTTCAAATGCCATTTTATTTGCTTCCAAAATTGAGCAGGGTCTTATACTTTTGAGGTGGAAGAATGAGTCCCCTACTACACCTGACCAGTGGGTTGCGGATCTCCTGAGATATTTACATATGGAAAAAATTTGATGTACACTGGCAGGCTTGACTGCAAAATTTGACAAGGTATGGCAGCCATTCCTGAAATACATTGAATCGTTTACAATGGGCACCTTACGTGACCTGAGAACCAAATCACTGTTTTAGTGATGTTGCTGTGGAGTTTGTGAACTTTGTATTTTTATTTTATTTTTTATTTAATTCTCTGTCAGTTTTGTTTTGTTTCTCTAATAATCTTATTTATTGTCAACTGTGTATCTATATTATTGTTATTTTGCTATGTTTAGGTGGTTATTTGAGAAAAGAAAATTGAACATCGAATATCAAGTTTGTGATGTAGTGAATGAATAATGTGCTATTTAAAATCACAAATAAAATTATATATATATATATATAAATAAAAAGATATATAGGGGTCGTCATGGAAGAGTTTTTTTTTTTTTTTTAAGAAAAGGAATCAATAGAAAGGAAGTAGAATTCAGTGTTTGTCAGTCAGCTGTTGACAGAGTTGGCTGGAATCACAAGCAGCTCTGTTTTTGCAAGGTTCAGCTGCAGGTGATGGTCCTTCATCCAAAGTGAGATGTCACTCAGACAGGCCGAGATGCGAGCAGAGGCTGTCGGATCATCAGGTTGAAATGACAAGTGGAGTTAAGTGTCATCTGCAGCAATAATAGGAAAAACATGTTTCTGAATGTCAGAGCCAAGTGATGTCATGTATATGGAAAAGAGTAGCGGTCCAAGCACTGAGCCCTGTGGCACCCCTGTATTAAGATGTTGGGACTCAGAGACCTCATCTCTCTAGGATACTCTGAATGACCTATCTGAGAGGTAATATTTGAATTATTGCAACGCCATTCCAGAGACACCCGTCACACTGAGTATCTGTAGCTTTCTAACAGTGTAGGGTTGAGAGTGGGTTTCTTAAGTAGTGGTGTGATGCGGGCCTCTTTGAAAGCTGTGGGAATGACCCAGTGGAGAGAGATGAGTTGATGATGTGGGTGAGAGCAGGCACGACAGATGGAGAAATGGCCTGATGGGGATGTGTGGGGATGGGAGCCAGCGGACAGGTGGTAGGGTGTTTGGAACTAATGACCTTAGAAAAGTCGGCTTCAGTTAGAGGAGAAAAAGAAGGGAGCAAACACATATCAGGGGTGTGGATGAGTTCGACCGGTGGTGGCGCAGAGAACTGACCATTTTCTCTGAGCTGACCGGAGGCTGGCACAATGCTCGCGTAGAACATCGGATAACCAGGGGGCAGACGAGGATGTACGGGCTGGTCTAGATGTAAGAGGGCATAAGTTGTCCAAGCAGGATGTAAGCGTGGAGCACAGAGTGTCGGTGGCAGTGTTAGTGTTTAAAAAGAGATCTCCTCAAGAGGGAAGCGCAGAAGAGACGGCAGAGGAAATGTAATAAGAATTTTCTATGTCCCTATATTTATCTAGAGAGACACGGTGACAGATTATAATTTAACAAGCAATGGCCAGGTTTTAATCCTTGCAAGGATGAAGCAAAACAATCACTCAGTAACAAGGGTACAACGGAAAGTTTGCTTAAAGATGTAAACAGAACATAAAACTTTATAGAAAATAGTGACGACCTTGGTGAGAGGCGTTCACAATGTTCCAGGTGCAGATGTCCCTAGACAAACCATGTCTCAGTCTAGTTATGTCTACTTCATGCTTGGATTAGCACGAAGGACATGACATGAATTTGACATGACCTGAAGAGAACTATAAGCCCCAGTAACTCTAAACATTAAAACTAAAATTCTTATAACAGGAAAAGCGGGAGGGACTGCAGGAGTGAACGCAGGTTGCATCGGAAAGTGACCAGCTGTAAAACAGTCGCAGTGTCTGGAGAAGTTAGATCGAGGTTGACAGTTACGAAGAAATGATCAGACGTGTGCAGTGGCATGACCTGAGTGTGCCGAGCGGAGCAGTACCTTATGTAGATACGATCTAGTTGGTTTCCAGAATTGTGAGTTGCTGATGTGGTCGCTTGAGGTCAAATGATGCAGTCAGGTTCTTGAAGTTAGCAGCCTGTGGCTTTTCAAGGTGGATGTTGAAGTCTCCTAATACCACCAGAGGAGTTCCATCCTCAGGGAAGGATGAAAGAAGCACATCCAACTCCTCCAAGAAATGTCCAAGCTGACCTGGGGGTCGATAGATAACTACAAAATGAGTTTTAACAGGGTGGGTGATAGTAACAGCATGGAACTCGAAGGAGCCGTTGTCACACAAGGGTGCTAGCTGTTTGAACTTCCAGTCGGTAGGGATAAGTTGGCTGGTCCCTCCACCCCTTCCTGTGAGGCGAGGACTGTGGGAGAAAGTGTGATTATGGGAGAGGGCAGCGGGAGTGGCAGAGTCCTCTGGTTTGATCCATGTTTCTGTAAGAGTTGATGGTCTTTACTCTCTTAGGTCTTCAATTGATGACAGTTGCCACGACTGCTGCCGCGATAGTTCACACTTGTGTACCCGTCTAAATCAAGAATAAATTCGGCAGGTCACACCTCCAAATGGCCGTAAACAACTCAAACAAAACCAGGCCATGGGCACCACGTGACAGAGTTGTAGTAATGCACAGCGCAGTTTCTCAGCAATAACACGTCACTAAGCTCAAAAAGACAAGAATCACATAAACTTACACAGTTCTGTAGGCTTCTGCTGATAAGCTGCTTAGTCACATTAAGTCAATTACAACATCAAAGTCAAAGGAATAATGTCTCAACCAGACTTAGAGAAACTTATCCATGCTTTTCTCTCCAGCAGGTTAGATTACTGTAACGGCCTGCTCACTGGTCTCTCAAAACGAGGGTTAAGACAGCTGCAGTTTATTCAGAACGCGGCTGCTCGGGTTCTAACTAACACCAGGAAGTACAACCACATCAGTCCAGTTTTAAAATCTCTGCACTGGCTTCTTGTTGCTTAGAGAATATACTTTAAAACAGCACTGCTGGTTTACAAGCCTCTTAATGGTTTTGCACCAGAATATATTTCTGACATGCTTATGAACCTCCTTGGACTCTGAGAACATCTGGCCTTCTGCTCGTGCCCAGAGTTAGAACTAAACAGAGTGAAGCAGCGTTTAATTTTTATGCAAATCTGGAACAGCCTCAGCTTTAACAATGTTCTAGAGGAAGTTAAAAACCTTCCTCTTTAGCTCTGCCTATATTCAGTAAAGACAACTTAAGGTGTTTTATCTGCACTTGTAACGCACTTTGAGCCTACCTTGCCTATTGATCTCTGAAAGACACACTAACAAATAAAGCATTTTAGATGTAAGTACAGAGAACATGTCTGTGAAGGTTCTCAATCATCCAGGTAATATTAAAGAATAATTTAATACACCAATGATAGCTTGAAGTCTTTTGTGGTAGTTGTGGATAAGGCAGATGGTAAAGCTGCCCATTCTTCTTGGCAAAAAGTACCCAGTTCCTGTAAATTCTTGGGCTGTCTTCACTTTAAACTTTCACTTTATGCTGCTGTTGCCAATGACAGATCGACTTGGCCTTGTGCTTTGGATCATTGTCATGTTGGAACGTCCAAGTACGTCCTATGCACAGCTTCCAGGCTGCCATCAATTTTGACCAATTTTCGTCTGCCAAAACATCAGTGATCCACCTCCATGTTTCTCAGTAGGAATGGTGTACCTTTCAACATAGGCCTGGTACACTCTTCTCGAAATGTATAGTATATGGTTGTGGCCAAAAAGTTCAGTTTTGGTAGGACTGTGTTTGATGAGTAACACTTCGAAAGAGTTAAATTTCGGCTGTTATGATGGACCTGTAAAGCAAAATGTAACTTTATAAATGGCTGCAACACCACCACCCTGTTTCGACCTGTGACCTACCTGTGCATTTGCATAAGTGGCAGAAAAATATTGGGCCTAAGCCAAGTTTCACAAAGACAAAGTAAATCCAAGCTGTGAGAAGTAATAAGATCATTAATTAAGAGTGCTTTGGAGGATAGAGACCGCACATTCAGGAGACCGATCTGAATGTCTTGATGTAGAGCCTGCGTTTGAGGGCTGGTCCAGTGGAGCAATAGTGACAGGAACAAGTTGTGGAGCTCTAACAGTTCTGCTGGGTTTAAAAGATTGCCTCTGAGTTATAATAACATGAGGACAGGATGTTTTTGGGTCACTGACTCTGTGAGTTTTCAGATGTGTTTGAGGACTAAATAACAGATTTAGGCAGTAGACATCAGGATAACACGGCCTAACCAGACAACAAACAGCTTCTACATTATCCAGTTCCATACCCGCACTATCATGACTAGCAGGTTCTCTAATTCCTGCGACCTGCTGAGATTCCTTGTGTCAAATGCACCGAATGCACCGGTCTATATTACTAGACAAAATGGCAGCACCATGTCCAGTAGGATGCAGGCCGTCTGCCCTCAGCAGGCCAGGGCGGCCCCAGACAGAAGGCCAGTTATCCACGAAACCATAACCTTTCTGACTACAATGCCGGGCCAGCCACCGGTTCATGGAAACTAATCTGCTATACTGTTCATCACTACCCCTTACGGGGAGGGGGCCAGAGACAATTAATCGATTCCGACTCACCTTGTTTCCTAGTTCAAGAGTCCTGACTAGGCTATCTTTGGTTACCTCTAACTGACTAATTCTCAAATTATTGGTGCCGACATGAATAACTATCTGCTTGTATGTAATGCCAGTATGTGTCTGAGGAAACTCTCCCTCCCTGTGATGTCAGCACCCTAAGATTAGCCTCTATGTCCTGGCCCCCGGTAAATATAACCAGAATAACAATGAATGAGGTGTGGTGCACAGTTAAAGTGTTGACAATGTTAAGAAATAATAAATACGTAGCTTTAGGACAATGCCAGGAGAGATACACTCGCCTGATTGTTAGCAACACTGGGTTGCGTCCTCCGTCCACCAGGTAAAAAATCAAAGTGACATCACGTAGGCAGTGGGCATACCAAAAGCTGGATGCTTTGTGGCATTTGCGTAGCAATGGTTTTCTCAACCATTTTGTGTGCACAATAAGTGCCTCCTTATTGTGCATCTTGAAACAGTAACATGACTGAGAGTCCTGTATTTCATCTGAAGTTTTTTGAGGGTTAATCTTTGCATTGTGATGAATTATCCAGGCAGTTGTGGCTGAAATCTTTCTTGGTCTATCTTAACTTGGTTTTGTTTCAACAGAATCCCTAATCCTGAACACTGCTTATGGCATTTTCAATTCCTCGGATATTTTTTCCTTTTTTATACAGTTACCTTTTCCTGCAGATCCTTTGACGATTATTTTGCTTTGACTCAGAATAGCAGAATACATAAAAGTCAGTGCAGCACTGAATGAAAGATACAAGAAACTCACTAACCTTTTATATACACAGACTGATTACAAGCAAACAGATCACAGTTGAGGATGGTTACATTTAGTAACCATCTGGCCAAAATCACCAGGGTATGTAAACTTTTGATCATTGTTATTTGAGTAGTACGGAGCCCCTCTGGTCTCACTATGTAAAAAAAAAAAAATATATGTAACTAAGTCGTGGCCACGAGATACGCTAACTCGTGGCCACGAGTTAAGCTAAGTCGTGGCCACGAGATACGCCTAAGTCGTGGCCACGAGATCGCTAAGTCGTGGCCACGAGATACGCTAAGTCGTGGCCACGAGATAAGTAAATATGAAAGCATGCACGCTAACTCTGCCGCCCATAAGGCTCATACATACAGCCAGATGGAGGTACCGTGACCTAAGCCTAGAACGCCCTCTGCTGACGTTTTATCGTAGGCTACACAGACATGCTTTTCCAAAATGTCAAAGACTTCAATAATTAATAAACCAGTCTGCACACTACTATAGACTATCTTAAAATCACAATCAGAAATACTTTATTGATCTTTATTGATATCGATAACCCAGGGGACAATTGTTGTGTCACAGTTGATGTGCACATCAAGACATTTAAAGAAATATAAATAATAATATAAGTTGGTAAATAAACAAGTAGCCTATACACATGTAAAAGTATATGCTAAATAAATATATGCTATAAAATATGAAGAAGAGTTATAAAGGACCATGGATATGCAGCCTACAAGATTTACATTACTGTATTAACAGAATTGAATTGATTGTGATGAACAGTACTAGTAAATAAATAGAAGCAGAACTGCAGCAAACTATATTACACTGAATATTAAAACAGATAATATTGCACAGAATGTGAAGTATTACATTGCACTACAGTACAGGGTCCATTTAAATAACAAAGGTTATCAATATCAATAAAGATCAATAAAGTATTTCTGATTATGATTTTAAGATAGTCTATATTAGTGTGCAGACTGGTTTATTAATTATTGAAGTCTTTGACATTTTGGAAAAGCATGTCTGTGTAGCCTACGATAAAACGTCAGCAGAGGGCGTTGTAGGCTTAGGTCCATCTGGCTGTATGTATGAGCCTTATGGGCGGCAGAGTTAGCGTGCATGCTTTCATATTTACTTATCTCGTGCACGACTTGCGTATCTCGTGGCCACGACTTAGCGTATCTCGTCACGACTTAGCTTAACTCGTGGCCACGAGTTAGCGTATCTCGTGGCCACGACTTAGTTACATATATTTTTTTACATAGTGAGACCAGAGGGGCTCCGTAGAGTAGTTTCTGTTGTTATTATCATTTAAAAAAATTTTAAATTAAAAATGGCCCAAAATCCCAGATTCTGCCATGATATCACTGTACACAACTGTATCTAATTTTACTGCCCCCAAGTGGCCATTATTATACTTGTGTTTATCAGCAGCAAATAACATTATTTTACACATAAAACATGCAGTGTTCTATAAATGTTAAATAAATACTAGATTTTTGGTCTTTTTTACTGCCCTCAGTGTGATCCCGGTGTTTATTCCTGTCTGGTCTTTTCTTAGACTTAGTTAACCTAGTCCTTTAGTTAGTCATAAGTTTAGTGCTGCCTACTTAATCCTAATGAGTTTATTCCTGCTGCTGCAGTGAAATATATTGATGATAAATCTTATGAAGACCAGAGACTAATTTAGAGAAACTTTTTGTACAGACTTATCTGTCCTAATAATGAGGTCAGCTGTGGAGACACTGATAACACTGTAAATATTTCCTGTAATATACTGCCTTCAGATGGATAATAATTAATACAATAGGTCCATGTATTTTTCACAGCCAGTCTCTCCAGACATGTGCTTATTATTTAACATTACATTTTCAGATAACTGCAGTTAAGTTTCCTCTTTATCAATATCACCTTTTGATGTCTGTTTATAGGGAGTCATATTTTGTGTTGGTGGAGACAGATGCACTTTTACGCACTGTAATAACTACCCCACATTCCCCCTGGACCATTCAGACCATCAGGCATCTATACATTGCCACAGCAACCTGGGCTTGCCATGCACCAGCTGCTGTGTTAGCAGTCTCCAGCACACATACAACATGTTCTTGTGTCCTTGTGAGGACAGTTTCAACACTACACATAGTTTATGTGGGTGTTCTTATAAACATTTTTAACATTTGTAACATTTTTATAAACCTTCATTAAACAAACAAAATTAGGCTCATAAATAATACAGATGTTTGTACATTTCATCTCTTCAATACAACTGGTGTTAAGGAATACACTGACACAAGGCCATCATTCCTTAAAATAGTGCCACAAAATGACATTACAAGTTTATAATATAATACAATGAAAATATACTGTTTGTGCCATGTAAAGTTAGTAATAAAACCTCACAGTTCTTTTGCTACCTCTATGAAGCATGACATAAACCAAAAGTATAGTCCGCTGCCTTTGTTTCTGTTGGTCTCTTTTGATTTGAAGACAGCACCATGAC